>JAVJHY010950549.1:0-16003 GCA_035593235.1 Phascolosoma agassizii | reverse complement strand
TGTAGGTGGATAGTATGTGGAGGGGGCTGGAGGGATGAACGTTTTGGGTGAGGTGGTCGCCAAATTTACGGACGGCTCGGCCTCGTTACCACAGCTCTGTAACAGTACCCCTGAAGCACCTATTGCCACACCGTTCAAAAAATCCCGACGTGTTATCCGCGCCACCATTATTTTCTCCCAGTATTGCCATGAAATCTGTCCAATAAAGGCTTCACATGTCGAGTGACATGTTCTAGCCTGTCACCTGACATGTCAACTCTGAAGAAGCCGTCACTGTGATTGAAAGCCATGAGTGAACGCAAAGAACAAATTCTTGAGACGGCTATCGAGATGATTGCCGATGAGGGCTATAGCAGCCTCACTCTGCGCGCCTTGGCCCGGGCTAGTGGTATGAAATTGGGCGCTCTGCAATACCACTTCACAACCTGGGAACAGATGATTAAGGCTTTGGTGGCGCATATTGCCGCGCACTATCAGCAAGCCTTTGACTCGATGCATCGCGACGTTGGCGATCCTTGCGTTCGCGACCTTGCATTGTTTCTCTTAAGCGAGCCTGCCGAAGATTCTAAGTTAAGCGACAGGCTTTGGCCGCAACTCTGGGCAATGCAACAAGTGGAGCCTTTAGTTGCTGATCTGCTAGATGATGTTTACGCCGAGTATGTAGCAGCATTGGAGGCAGCGTTACAGCAAGAAGGAAGCGAGGCGCCACGTGCTGAGGCTCTTGTTCTCCTGTCACTGCTGGAAGCGGAATCGCTTTTTACAGGCAATGGTAGGCGCTGGGAAAGTGACAGAGAAGCTGTGCGTAACTCGATAATGAAATTTATTGATGCCAATTACGGAGCCAAGCCTTGAATGAGAGAATTTTACTTAATCAGTCACTCGGTCACCAAATAAACAGGTTGGGTTTTTGGTCTGCCATTTTGGCGCTTGCTTCAGGTGTAGTCGCCATGTTTGTTCCGCTCGATGCGCCGGGCGGATTTACAGCTGAACATGCCGACCGAGTCGCCTGGTTAAACGCTAATAGAGCAGCATTTATCGCCGGCTGGGTAAATCAGATTATTGCTATGCTGGCCTTGTCGGGCGTGTTTTTTGGCATCGCCTGGCAAATCGTTGCTGCTAACCCGTTACGTGCCATGCTTGCGGCGATGGTTGTCCTGATGTCGGTTGTTGCCTTCATCATCCCTAAGTTTATCGCGGTATGGACCATCCCGGTTCTAGCCGACACGATTTCGAGCGGGGCGGTGGGTGTTGAGCTTGCTGATGCCTTGCTACGGCTACTGAATGTTTCCATTCCATTTTCACTGTATACGTCTTTTGACTATTTGGGTTTCTGGTTGTACGCGCTATTTGCCTTGTTGGTGGCCGTCCCGTTGTACAGCCTGTCTTTGACGGCGAAAATCTCGTCAGTGTCCCTTGGTGTGTTTGGCACTGTCTATCACCTAGTGTTGGTGGCGTTTTGGTTTGGTGAAATAGCCTCACCAGATGTTGAGATGGCTTTTCTGGCTCCGTCTATGCTCCTGTTGGTCGTCGCCATTGCCATGGCAGTCCACTTCAAGAAGGCGATGGATTCCACAAAGAAATAGGTGACCTTAAGGAGAGGTTGCTGGCTATCTGTCTAATGTCTGACTCTGCAGCTGAAATCAAAACTGAGCGTGAGACGCTACTAGAATTTATTGACGCCAAAAATTGGGGATAAATTTGAATACTAACTCGAAGACACTCAAGAGCCGCACCCTTGCAACGCTTCTCCGGTTTCGATTGCCATCGTTTTTGCTGGTACTCGCCGTCGGCGCGCAGCTAAACGCCTGTGCGGGGAGCGTTGCTACGGCCGTCGACGCTGGGCCCCGAGTCCAGACCAAAGAGGGTGCTCTGGAAGGTCTTAGCCTTAACGGCTCGCAGGTGTTCATGGGTATATGTCGCTGCGCTTGCGAACGTCCCCAGCGCCGAATCCATGGGGCTTGAATTAGGCAGTGCAGTGATGGACAAACCGGCTGACCAGGTGACACGCAAAGATCTTCTGAGCATGACGGACGGCCAGGCGAATCGGATGCGTAAACTCTGGGCTGAGGTTTTTGCGTTGAGTGAAGATCAGGGTTCCTCCCGAACTGCGAGGTCTGGTGCCGTGGCGAGCTGTGGCCGGGTCTGAATCCACAGCCTGGATCGCCTTTGGAAATGACGCTGCGCGCAAGGATGACATCCGTGCCGAGAAGATGGCTTTTGTCGATGAGCTCTGGAGAGCAAGGGTCGCGCCGCTGCTCGTACCGCAATAAATCGGTGGTGAGAATAGGAAGAATAGCCAGTCTTCTCCACGGTTGCTCATACCATGCTGGGCATGCTGGAGATTTCCGGTGATACTGCTGTAGGCCCAGCGTAACCGCACCAACTGATTGTGAGCCCGGATGGAACGTCGAGCTCCGACTACGGACGACATGACGACGAGTACGCCAAACAAGGTGGTCGCTGGTACTTCAAGGTCCGTACGCGTCGGATTTTGTATCAGGGCTGAGCGATCATATTAGGAGGCTGATAATGAAACCAGTACGCAACCGTCCCAGCTATCAAGAGATCATTGCAGGGGATGCCACCCCTGTTGCCGAGGTGTTAGCGCTGAAAGCCAACCCAGCCCAAAGCAATGCAGACATTCCCTTTGAGCACTATATCTCTGATGACTTTTTTAGGCGTGAGATGAGCAGCATGTGGAACAAGGTATGGCAAATCGCCTGCCGTGAAGAGCACATTCCCAATGTGGGTGACTACTACGTTTATGACATAGGCCATTACTCCATCATCGTGATGCGTGTTGCGGAGACGGAAATCAAGGGTTACCACAATTCCTGCCTGCACCGGGGCACGAAGCTAAAACCGTCCGATTCTCTTGGCTGGAGCCATCAGATTCAGTGCCCGTTCCATGGTTGGACTTGGAACCTGTCGGGAGAGCTGCAGGAAGTGCCCTGTGCCTGGGAATTTCCGCATCTGGACTACCAGGCTAACCGTTTGCCGGAGGTGCAGGTCGATAACTGGAACGGATTTGTGTTCGTTAACATGGACGCTAACGCTGAACCGTTGCTGGACTACCTGGAGGTTCTGCCAGAGCACTTTGCGCGCTGGAGATTTGAAGACTGGTATGTTGCCAGCCACTTACGCAAGGAGGTGCATTGCAACTGGAAGGTAGCGATGGAAGGCTTCATGGAAGCCTATCACACGCCAGTCGTGCACCCGGAAATGTGCCAGGTGGTGGGTGACTGGAACATGCAGCATGATATTTTCGGCGATCATGTCAGCCGCGACCTGTGCCCCATGGGTGTCTCAAGCCCTTCTCTGACTGAGCCGCTCAGTCAGCAAGAACTACTCAGCCGCGCCCGACCAGCGAATCCGGGAACCTCGACGGATCAGATCACGCAATTGCCGGACGGCAAAACAGCGCGCATGGTTATGGCGGAGGATGCCCGCGAGAATTTTCTTGAGCAGTACGGAGTGGACCTGTCTGACCACAGTGATGCCGAACTCATCGATTCGCTGAAGTACAACGTCTTCCCTAACCTGATGTTCAGCGGCGGTGCAACCATGCATGGGCTGACTATCTTTCGGCCGTTAGGCAACGACACCCACAAGGCGATCCTGGATCGATTCACCTTTCTGCCCGTTACACCAGGCCAGCCGCGTCCTGAACCGGCGGAGCTGGTGTATATCGGTGAGGACGAGTCTTACTCAAAAGCACCCGTGCTGTCGGAGTTTGGCGCCCATGTGCTCGATCAAGACACCGGCATCATGCGTCTGCAACAGGAGGGCATGCTGGCATCTGCCAAAGGTGCGGAAACCCTGTCAAATTATCAGGAGTCGCGGGTGCGCTGGCTGCACGAGACATTGGAAAAGTACCTGAATCGCTGAACCAGCTTCGCAGGTGATTGACCCGTTCGATGAAGGGATGGGACATGGGAACGCAGGGCGCAGACTTGATTTCGTTTACACCCAGGATTCTCAAGTTGGCCTGCTAGCGATGACAGTTGAACAACGGATCATTGTCAGTGCTCAGGTTGCTGGGTGAATCAGTCCTCAAGATAACCTGATTGAACATTCGGCTAGCCGTGATGCCATCAACATCACCACGATGGATACCCAAACCGAAGATACGGCTACGCCACCGATAGGTGGAGCCTCCACTGCTCCATGACAACCAGAACCCAGTGAGACTGGAGCGTGAGGGGTTCACATCGGAGAAAACCAATGCTCCAGAGGCTGTCTTTACTGTGGCCTAATCTCGCGGGCTTGGTGGCTGCTTTCGGAGTCAATATTGGGCTTTCAAGCCAGCCCAACTGGACTTGAGTCTTTGAGCACTATGGGTCGGTTTGTGACATTGCGGCAAAGCACAGTCTTGTTGCCGTTCGAGCAAGGCACCATCTCGGCCAACAAGAGACATTCCTGGGTCAAGCTAAATCAGGAATTTCATCCCAGACGAAACGCCTACCGTGAATCTCTCCACCGCCGGCTGGTTCCGACAGCTCACCCCCTCGATCTACTGCCCCCCATGACGAATAGAATTTCTGTCCGCGTTCGTTTGACTTAAGTACCCATAAGTACAAACCTTCGCCCGCAAAGTGCTCTGTGCACCACTGAAAAACCTGCTTCATTAGCCCGGCGCCAATGCCACGACTCTGCTGACCCGGTAGAACATGGATGTTGTCGAGAAACGCCCCCCATTTCTTATCATCTCCACCATACACGCAAGCGAAGCCAACAATTTGCTCGCGAAGCTCAGCAACAACAACATACTGGCTCTCAGCTGGGTTGGAAAATCGTTCTTTCCAGACGCGAACTCGATCTTCGAAAACATCCACGTCTAGGTATTGGTCGCTATACTCGCCTCGGTAGTTCGTTCGCCACGACTTTGCATGCAGTTCAGCGATTGCTGACACGTCCAGACTTGTAGCCTTTCTGTATGTGATCTCTTCCATCCGGTGGATTGTGGCAGTAATGGTGCGTGTTACCAAACTGGTGGCTATGGGCACAAAGCACGCATTGCAATGAAGAACTATTGTGACAGGCCTCAGAACGAAACTACAAGTTCTGGTTCCTCAAAACGTCGTTGCCGAAGCACCTCCTGGTGCGAGCTGGCCACTGTAGGCGGAGTTCAGCCCGTGGTTTTTCAAACCCGAAAGGCAGTTGTCCGATCTGGATAGCGTGACCCTAACCATTTTGGGGTGAATCACAAGTTCTCCAAAGCAAAAGATCTGGCTCGAATACGTACTTGCCCACCCGAGATAAATTGCGATGCTACAAGCTTGGTAAGTCGGGAAACTACCGCCGCCTACGGCGGACGTGTTTAGAATAATCCGTTGCCATTCTTTGACGCCGTCGTGATCACCTGCAGAACGTCCCAGTGCTCCACCACCTTTCCGTTTTCATCAAAGCGGAAAATGTCGATCCCTGCGTAGTCGTCGCTTCCCGGCCACTCCTGGTGACAATGGAGTACCACGTAGTTATCTTCCGCTATTGAACGGATAAAGTGTGTCTTCTTGCCCGGATATTCAGCGGCCATTCTCTCGAAATACTCGATGAACGCTTCTTTGCCATCGGCGACGTGGGGATTGTGTTGGATGTATTCATCGCCCGCATACGTTTCGATGGCTTCACGCGGGTTGCACTGATTGAACATCAGATCATAGAACGCCTGTGCACTGTGCTTGTTTTGGGTTGATCTTTCTGTCATTCGTAATTCTCCGTAACAGTAGAACATTTGCGCTTTAGAACAGCGAGCTCGCCACCTATCCTGCGCAGGAATTGGCCGACAACCCTGCTCGACGATCGGGGCAGGGCTCACGGTGTTGATGCGAGCTCCGTGCGGTTGAAAGAGACCAGCTGCGTTAGCGACCAATTTTTTCCGAATGCACCGACGATACCTATGCTCTTGCTCTTTTGCTCCATAGTTTGACGACTAACAACATGCTCAAAAGTACACCGGTGAATAGCACTCCGTGTAAAAAGAACGGCGTGGCCAAAACCATCGCGGCAGCAAGTGGAAATTGAAGGAGCTGCCACCAGTTACGCGGGCTTGGTAGTTGGTGGATGAACCACAGCGCTATCAGGTAGAAAGCTACAGGTATGGCAACACTAGATCTTGCGATTGTGGCGCCAATGTCTGCGTGCCCGAGAATCTGATCTGTCACCACAGCAAGGCCAGCGCCCACTGCTGTCGCCGAGGCAAACACGAGCGCATGCACATACCCCCAGAGGAACGCACCGGCTGCGCTGTTGAGGCGGTCGTGTTCTTCCTCATCGAAATAGAGCCACCACATCGCGAGCAGGATCAAGAGCCCGCCGGTGACCGAGGAAACAAGGAGCGTATCGTAGTGCCCAATGAGCGCGCGGATACCGTTGTAGGATGCGAGCATGGATTCACCGAGAACAATGATGGTCAACAGGCCATAGCGTTCGATGATGTGATGTCGGTGCCAGGTAGTTGATGCAGCTTGCTCAGCAAAGACGGGCACTGCGTGTTCGCAGATGACCAGGACAATGAAGCCGTAAAGAAAAAGGGTGTGCGGCACCAAGAAGTTCAACACTGCCCAACCAAATTGGCAGAGAACAATTCCGGCCGCATAGCGCAGTGCCGCAGGACGCCCAACGGGATCAGTACTGGCAGCACGGAGCCATAGGAAGACTAGTGAGAAACGCATAACGACGAAGCCCACGAATATGGTGCTGAAATCCAGATCGACTGAAACCTGATGGATCCCAGCCGCCATGATGAGTGCGCCAATGATCTGCACGAAAATGGCGAGTCGATAGGGCGCATCGTCAGTGTCGTAGGCTGACGCAAACCAGGTGAAGTTCATCCATGCCCAAAAGATGGTCCAGAAGGTCACAAGGAAAAGTGTGATGCCTTCTGCAGTATGGCCATCGGCTACCTCATGGTGCAGAAGGCTGGCAGCTGCTGCGATCGCGATTACCGACACCAGATCGTATAGAAGCTCGAGCATTGTGGCTGCTCGATGTGGTTCAGCAGGATCGCGAGCGGACATGACGGTGTTGATCAGCACCGGAACTGCACCGCAACTGAGCGGGTCGTCAATTGCGCATCAACACAGCCAGGTTCTTCAACAATGCGAATGGCCTTACCCTTCAAGCCGGCGGCCAATTCGAGCGCAAAACAAAGGGAGGTCGGTTTTGGCGATGAGCTACTCAAACCAAATCTCGATTTGATTGCCATCAGGATCGAGAATGTTCACGAACGGCAATCCCGGACCAAATTCTCCCTGCTCGATAATCGTTGCGCCCATCAACCTCGCTTCATCAACTGCCGCCGCAATGTCATTTGGATCCGTGAGTCTGAATCCAAAGTGATCAATTCCGCCTTTAGCTCGGGTCTTCTCAGTTTTCTCGAACACGATCACATCATGCGGACCGGGCCCCAGTACTTGGATGGAGGTCTCATCGCGAAAGTACTCTTTGACTCCAAATAGTGATTGGTAAAACTGCAGCGAGTTTTCGGGGTCTTTCACCGCGAGGGCGATGTGGGTCAAGCCATGGGTTTTGATCACTTTGTCTCTCCAGTCGCAGTCTGCCGGTTGTCGGGCTCGGCCATGATCTACTTTGCCACCGCACGCAGTTCCCGCTTCCGATCGTTTACTAGGAATTGCCCGGGAATGTTCTAATCGTACCGCAAGTGCTGCGCGGACGAGGCTATCCTGTGATCCAGCACCCCTTTGTCGACCGACCGGGAATTAACCCATCAGTAAATGGGAAGTACTGTCCAACTGGACTACTGTGCGATTGTGCCAGGTTGGGTCGATTTCCAGAGTAGTGATACCACCCGCACTGAGCGCAAATTTCACCTGACCCATCGCCTCAACCGGCATACCTAACCAGGCGGCGATAAAGAAGGAAGAAGAAAAGCCGTGTGAGACAACGACTACCTGATTGCTTGCTTGTTTAACCAGGTCTTCAACAAACCGACTGACCCGGGTTGCGACCATGCGTCGAGTCTCTGCCCCTTCGATGATTTGGTGATCGAGCGGTGAAGCACTGTTGTGTGGATACGCAATACGTTCGTCTAGCCATTTCTGGGGCTTGCCCTCAGCAATGCCACAGCTAACTTCTCTCAAGTCCGCAGTTTCAACGAGCTTTACGCTGAGCGACTCAGCTATTGGTTGTGCAGTTTGCTTAGCGCGCAACAAATCGGATGAGTAGACTACCTTAGCCTGAGGTGCAAGAGCACTCAGCGTCTGCGCAATCCTGCCGGCTTGAGTATGACCTACAGCGGTTAACTGCGAGTCGAACCAACCGCCAACAAGCGAGTCAATGTGGTGCGTTGCTTCCGCATGCGGAATAAGGAACAGCCTGGTCATCGCTTATTGCTTGGGAGGATAGTCAGTTAAGCCTGTGACTATAGCGGCAAGCACAAATGTCCGCTAGTGAGCAATAGTAGCGGGAGTCCGAAACTATCTAATTGAGGGTGTTTCTGGCAGGGGCAAAACCCCCACCTGCTGCTGGCCTGATAGTCGCAAGATGATTCCACCCGCCGCAGTCCTTATCTTTCAAGAACTTATAACACATTGGATGAACAAGGATTTACCAAAAATCAGGCAAAAATAAGGAATTCGTCAGTTCACTCGTGCGCTGACTAGCTAAGGTTTGTCAGGACTTTTACCGGCCCCTATGGGTGTTCCGGAAAGTGGTGGGCGTAACCACAACCGCTCTTAACGCTGTTTAGCTATCTTAAGGAAATTTCTATGCGAATAACTAAGGCACTGCTCCTAATTGCCCTGATCTTTGGCAGTACCGCTGTACTGGCAGACCGTGGACATCAGAACCGCGTACATGGAATGTACTTGGCCCAATTGGATTTAAACAAATTGGGAATTGAGCGCATAGAAGCTATGGCTTTTATTCTGCATCCCAGCGGCACGGTAAGCTACGTCTCTGAACATGAGCCCAATGATCTTGGACCGTCTGGCCTGGGTGTCTGGGAACATTTTCGCAATGGCAAAGTAGGCATCGGCGTAGTGAATTATCGCATGGGAGTTGAGGGCGTCTGCCAATTGGTGGGTGCGATAACGCCCGACAACTGCGTGTTAAAACTAGGCGCGCTCGTAGAACGTACGGGCCCAGGGAGCCTCGAAGGCATCCTGCTGCTCACAGTCGAAGGCCCCGGACCAACGGTTAACGCAATTCCTGTGGAACTGCCAATCAAGTTCCGGCGCATGAAGATTCGCGAGATTCCCGGCGCCTTCCCAGCACACTAGCGGCACCCCAATGTCCGGAAATCTCGAACCCAGCAGCTAGAAGTAGTTGCCGGGTTCCAGTTCCCGCTGCGGTGCCCTCGATCTCCAATCTGTTAAGTATCACCGCCGCCTACCCTTATATTCTTGTGTCCCTTTTGCTTCAATGTGCCATGGCTGGCCGATGGAGAGCATTTATTGGGTAAACAACGATCTGGGGACTATCGTGTTGGCGAATGGACTGTCGACATAGAGCGCAACCGCCTGTCCGGTAGCACGGGAGAGGTAGAAATTGAGCCTCTGGCGATGGAGACGCTGCGCTATTTCCTGGAAAACCCACAGCGTGTTATTTCAGGTGAAGAGTTGCTAAAAAAGCTCTGGGATGGGCGAGTGGTTGAAACGAATGTGATTTACCAACGAATCCATCAAATTCGTCGCGCGCTACTGGACGACTCCAAAAATCCTGCCTATTTGGAAACCGTGCCAAAGCGTGGCTACCGATTAATCGCGCCGGTTAAACAACTCACGCTGCAAAACTCCATTGCCGTGCTACCTTTCGAAAACCAAAGCCCCGATCCCGCACACGATCACTTCGCACCGGGAATACACGAAGAAGTAATAAATCAGCTGGCCAGCATTAAGGACCTTTCGGTCATTGCTCGCGCCTCCGTGATGCGCTACGCCAACAGTGACTATGCAGTTTCTGAGATTGCGGCAGAGCTCAAGGTCAACAAGATACTGACGGGTAGCCTACGCTATTTTGGTGACCGGGTAAGAATCACAACGCAGTTAATCGATCCATCCTCTAGTACACAGCTCTGGTCCCAAGCCTACGAAGAAGATTTCGAAGATGTATTCGGGATACAGCTTGAAATTGCGACCCGCATCACTGAGGTAATGAAAGCGAAGTTTTCGCCTGCTGAGCGCCAGCTGGTTGGTCGCCGTGCGACAAAAAGCGCCGAAGCGTACGCGCACTATCTCCGCGCGTTAGCGGATTGGGGAAACTGGGCGGGGATGAAATCGTGCTATAGCGCTTTAGAGGCAGCGATCGCGCTTGACCCGGATTTTGCAGCTGCACTTGCCCTCAAAGCCTGGATCCACTCTGTTGAAGCGGCTTTTCCTTTACAGTTTTCGTCGAGCGATTTCTCCGCCGCTACGCAAGAGCGATTGACAAATCTGGCACGAGATTTTGCGCACCGCGCACTTGAGGGGGATGATGAACAAGGTCGGGCACATCACGCGTTGGCACTCGTGTATCAAGCTGACCGACAGTGGCACAAAGGGCTGGAGTGCTGGCGCCGTGCGTCTGTATACGGGCCAACCGACTTTCTCAGTACCAATGCAGGCGCTTGGTTTGCCCTGCATGAGGGTGACCCCGACGAAACAGACCGTCAGATGGAACAGTCTATTCGTCTCAACCCCGCTGATGCGGCGAACATTTGGAATTACAGTTGGATGCTCTATTTGCAGCGGCGGTGGGATGCTGCCATGGACCAAGCCAAAATAGTGACTGCTTTGGCTCCGGAAAGCGCCTTAGGCTTTGCTCAAGCAGCGAGAATTAGCGGCTGCTCAGGGGATGTACACGCCGTTCGCAGGAATGCGCAATTAGCGGAAGTGCGTACCCCTGGGCTTGCTGAAATCGAAGCAATCGCGCTGTCCTACGGCAAAATTGGAGACGTGGACCAAGCTGCACGACTGTTCGAAACAGCATCTGCGAAGAATGAGCACACCACCAACCCTGGATGGCAGTTTTGGATGCACATAGCGGTCAGAGATTACGACGCAGCGCTTGGCTACCTCGAACGTGTAGTTCTAGCCAACTTTCCGATGGCACGTATCTACTCACTGCTACGGAAATATCCTTTGTTTGATGAGTTGGTTCGCCAAGTTGCGGTGCCGTACAGAGGCAATCCTCCTTAGATTCGGCTAATCGCATAGATTAGCCGCGCTTAAGTCTCGCTTGATGCGCCTGTTCTGTGAGTCGTTTTAGTTCTGCATCTGTCGCCCGATCTTCAAGAATCTCGATGATCTCTTGATCCGGGCCGCGGATGTACGTCGTCTTATGGAGGCCGAGATCCAAGGGCGTAGTGTTAGTGTGATACCCGGCTCCCACCACTCGCTTGTGCAGTTCATCATCGTCGTCAGTTTGCAGTGCGAAGTGCGTTACCCCGCGATCCGCTGGACAATAGTTGTCGGGTAGATCGCGGCCTTGTGGATGCAGCCATTGCCACAGTTCTATCATAGTGTCGCCCACCGCCAGCCAGACGACGCGTCCTCTGGCAGCCGCCATGCCGACCACTGCGTTGAGCGGCGCAATGTCATCGACGTCGGAATCGAAAATTACCTCGAGTTCCAATAGATCCCGGTAGAATCGCAGCGACCGCTCCATGTCGGCTACGCTGATACCGGTATGATTAACGCGCTGAATCTTCATTGGAAACTCCTTAGTGGTCAATTTGACAGCTGGATAGAAGGCTAAATGGAAGCAGACTATGCACCAAGGTTCGCAAAGTCGATGTCACTAAGGGGCTTAGCCTTGTTAACACGACCAGGATACTTAATCCAGGATATTACTGCGTTCAGATCGTTGATGATGACTGCGGCGTCGATAGTCGTGCCGTTTAGCTCCATTGTTGCAGTCGTGTGCGCGTCGCTGATCAGGGTAAGGTCATAGCCGCGATCGAGCGCGCCGTAGGCGGTGGCTCGTACGCAAAAGTTCGTTGCTGCGCCGGCAAGAACGATGTGGCTCGTTTTAGTATGCTCTAGTGCCTGCTCTAGATCGGTTTGTTCGAATGACGATGCGAAGTGTTTGTTGATGACAGTTTCGTCGGGGTTTGGCGTTAGACCACTTGCCCACTCCCAGCCTGGGCTCCCCTGTGGAAGCTGGTCATCGGCGTGTTGAATCCAGATAATCGGTACCCCAGCCGATCGAGCTTTGGCTACAGCGGTAGACGCATTCGATAGTATTCGTTTTGAATCCCACGTTCCATTCATCACTGCGACCTGCATATCTACGATCATCAACAAGCTGGTGCCGTTTTCGCGAACGGTTGCCATGAGCGCCACTCCTTTGGTTGAGCCACCTACAATAAAACGACAACAAACACTCAGGCGCTGCTATGGCTTGTAATCCCAGCAACTGAGAATGTCTCGTAAACGAATGTCTTTGTCCGAGAGCCGATATAGGGCTTGACGACCATCTTGAGGCGTCGATGGCGAACTTTCTATCACACGAGATACGGGACACAATTGTAGCGCTCGACACATATGATTGTAGAACATTCGAGCTATGGAGCTCATTGCTTAGCGCACTAAACTATCATTCGGAAACCAAGGTCTAGGAAACGATCATGACCCAGCTAAATAAAATCACTGCCGCACAATGTGAAAATCCACCGGCTAAGTACGATGATCTCAGCGTCCTTATGCTTAACTGTACGCTCACTCGATCGCCCAAAATGTCGCACACAGAAGGGCTCTTGAAGGTCGCGGAGCAGATCTATAGAGCCAACGGCGTAACGACAGAGATCCTTCGTCCGGTGGATTTCGAGATTGCTGCTGGCCTGGAAATGGACTATGCGGGTCGAGACGGCTATGAGAAGGACGATTGGCCGACGTTGCAAGCTAAGGTTGATGCATGCGATATCCTCATAATCGGAACGTCTGTTTGGTTGGGAGAAAAGAGCTCGGTCTGCAATCGGGTTCTGGAACGCATGTACGGTTATACACACAGCTTCAACGAACGGGGTCAATATCGGGACTACGGGAAGGTCGGAGCAACCCTCATTACAGGCAATGAAGATGGCGTAAAACACTGCGCCATGAGTATCCTGTTTTCGCTCTCTCACATCGGATACACCGTGCCCCCGCAAGCGGATGCAGGCTGGATGGGGGAAGCTGGGCCCGGACCTTCGTACATGGATTCTGGATCCGGTGGGCCGGAAAATGACTTCACCAACAGAAATACCACATTCCTCGTGTGGAATACCCTGCACACGGCACGATGGCTCAAAGATGCAGGCGGTTTTCCGGCCCATGGCAATCAGCCTGAAGTGTGGGATGCGGGGTGCCATACAGATTTTCATAGCCCAGAGCACAAGAGGTGATATTCGAATTCTTCGAGTGGGCGGCCATTGTGGTTGATGCCATTGGTGTTGGGGTGATGTTGCTTGGGTTTGTGTTTTCCGCCTTTTGGTTTATCCCCACGTTATAGCGCAGTGCTGGATTGACTGTGGTTTTGAAAATCTCGGAATTGCTCAGATAAAGCAAGCATCATCTAAAGCAACTTAATGAGCCAAGGCCTGTAGTTGAAGAGCCCGCTGCGTTGGCATACCGAAGGATTCGTATCTGCAGTTGTACGCGCTCAGGATTTGAACGCATCACAGAATGTGGACCAGATACTCTCCGGCGCATTCACTAGTGTGAGGCAATCGCTCACGATCTAACATTGGCGGCTACTCACTCATTCAGATTCACGAAGCGGCGCAGTCGGCACAAGCGGCCGGTTGTTACGACTGACGCGAACCCAATTGTATAAGCACCTCCTTATCTGCCCATTTATCAAACTGAGGCAATGAACCTTCAACTAGATGCCAGTCCGCATTTTCTCGTATGAAAGTATGTGCCTTCGCGATCTTCCCCAAGGGCGTATCAAGTGTCCCCAAGCGAATCCTTACGACTTCAGGCGTTGATTGTAGGTAAGCGTAGATTGGTGATCCGCAATTGCTGCAGAATACCCGGAGCTTTCCCGGTGAAGACTCAAATTCTTTCACGAAGCTATTAGGGTCGTTCAGACGAAAGTCATTACGATTAACGCCCACATTTGCCCCGTGGGCTGAGCCACTAGCCTTCTGGCAACTCCTGCAGTGACAGTATCCAAACTCAGATACTTCGCCGTCGATAAAGTACTCAATCGATCCGCACAAACAGCTTCCATTGTACATAGCGGGACTCCTTTTCTCGGTGCTGTGAAGTCAAAGCATCCGCAAGAACAAACGCCGGTAATGGTGAATATGTGTCGTTTGCAGACCATCTGTGCGGTTTTAGTACTAAATAATACCAAACAGATCACACCAGAGTCGGAGAGATCGGTAGTGGGGCGGGGTGGGTGCGGCATGGGAAGCCTGCAACAATCAGGGTAGCTGACTTCCCAGCTATAGATTTATCCGGAAATTCGCATGAGCGTTCGCTCAACTCTTGTGGCTCATTCAAGTTAAGCTTCATCATCCATCGTTATGGGTGTTCACATGTTCAAGCGGACCCTAGGCGCCGCGCTGGATAGTGCCACGTCTTTTCGATCGGTCTCATGAGAGCTTTCTCGATTACGCGCTTGAGCTGCTTAATACCTGCTTCTTTGCGCTTTATCCGGACGAGCACAATGTTTCGGGTACCTACAAAGCCTCCAGGCGTGATGCGGTTGTCACCTTGGGACAAGCGATGATGGATACATCAGCTAACAAGCGATCGCTCGAGTCTGTACTTCGGTATTACAAATCAGAGCCATCGCCGAACTCTCTTCTGATATAGCAAATACTCTTCGCCAAATTTGGACTGCAGATATTCTTCTTCAGGTTTGATGGCCAGAATTTGTAGAGCTATTGCACTAAAAGGCGTAAGCAATAGTATCCACCAATTCGCTAATGCAATTGCAATACCAATACAGACTAAGACCATTTGCAGATACATCGGATTTCGAGTCACCCGAAACGGGCCTCGTTCCTCGATGTGATGAGTTGGTTTCCAAGGGTTTTCACTTTGACCACCCTTGCGGATAAGCACTACGGACCAGAATCCGAGCAAGGCTATGGAGCCGATAACAACAGTTCCGCCGATGTAGTACCGAAGCGGGGCATTGAAGGGGAAGGTATCAGCAAGCGGCCAGATATAGGCTAGCAATAGGCCTAGAAGAATCGTTAGCAGAGGGATGCCTGGCGGGAAGAAGAGAACTTTAGCTGCATCTTGAGGTTCGTCCATATTCCTATCCGACTGAATGAGTTCCCGAAGCCGCCTTTCGCCTGCTGCTGATCAATGCTGAGTAATCCGTCTGGCTTCTGTTGTAATCGCCGTCTGTCTGTCGAAGATTCACTTACCCGCATGAGCTGACCATCATGCGCTCCGCACGGACAGTCTATTGTTACGATCGAGTATTGCAACACACCTTGACCACTCATTCCGCCGGTCTTAGGTTTCTACTATGGAAAGCCATACGTGCACCGATACCGGCGGAGTCGAGTTCCTAATCATGCCACAGGACTCGACCTCTACCCTGCTGATGGTGGTTGCGCCACGCTTGCTTTGCTGCTTTGCGTTCTTCTCGCTGTTGGCGTTTGGCAGCTTTACGTTCCAATCGCCGCTCGCGTTTGGCGGCCTTGCGCTCCTCACGTGCCGCACGTTTTGCCCGCTTCCACGCTCTGTGGCTTGCATGCATGTTGTCCGCTCGCTGTACTCCGCCGACATGCTGGCGGGTATCGGGCCAATCGGAATACTGATAGTCGTCGAGCGTTTGCACTAGCGCATCATGACTATCCATCCATGTCTGATCAGGCTGGGGGCTTTGCAACGGATCCTGGTAATCAAGCACGTTACGCTCTGTAGACCCGAGTTCCGATGCAAATCCATGATTCGCGCTCTCGAGGCCGGCTGAACTAGGTTCGAGCGACTCCGCTTTGGCGATGAGTCCTTTTGCTTGCGTCGAGCGGCCTTGAAGCGCGCGCACTTCGCCTAACAGGCGCCAGGAGGAGGCGTCCCGGGGACTGATCCGTATCGCACGCTCGATGGTGTTGATC
>JAVJHY010949499.1:0-16008 GCA_035593235.1 Phascolosoma agassizii | reverse complement strand
ACGCACGAACGGGTGAGGTCTTACATTCGCGAAACGCTGACACGCAGCTGCATCCCGCATCCCTTACCAAGATGATGACGCTTTATATTGCGTTTCAGGCGATTGAGCTGGTTGATCACATCCAACGAATCTCGTTGAACTTCGTCATCGACTCCTGCTGGATTGGACAAATACAACACCGGTTCACCTGTGCTGCGAAACGTGACGCCTTGATTGAGGGTCGGCAAAAAACCGCTTCCCCAGTTTGCATTACCGCCACTTGGACCTTTCTTCCCGGAGTTAAAGACTACGAAGGCCGGTAGGTCGCGTGCTTCACTCCCCAACCCATAAACGGTCCACGCTCCGAGGCTTGGCTTACCGAATTGTTGTGAACCGGTACTCATGAGGATTTGCGCCGGCGCGTGATTAAATGCATCCGTCACCATCGACTTCACGGCGGGGCAGCGGAATCCGCGCTGCGTATCGGCGCTCCGGCGCGCGGACCGCAACGAGGGCGACCGCACGCGCGAAGGCAAATGCAGCGGGCACGACGAGCGCGAGCTGCGAACGCGACGCATCGGTCCGCGCGCGCATGCCGAGTGGATCGTCCGCGAGAGCAAGCCCAAGGAACTCCCGCGCCGTGAAGCGGCGGGCGGGTGCAACGCCGAGACGCCGCGCGATCCACGGAAGGAGGCGTTCTCCGAGACCTGCGCGGGCGACGAGCTCGACAAAGGCCTCGCGGCTCTGTTCGTCCCGCTTCGTCATGGCACCGGAATGGAATGCACGTCGATAAGGCCCCGAAGAACGCCCTCGCAAGAAAGGTGGAAGGCTCGATGGTTCCGCGAGCAGCCTCCACGAAGCAGGGAAGCGGATCGCGGGCGGCGCGACGGCCAAACTTCGAAACTTTTGGAATGAGGAACGACCGCCGACTCGGCCTCGAGAAAACGTGTTCCCGATCGAATCGAAGCGCACCCGAGACGTGGCGATCGAGTCTATGATGAGCTCACACTAACGCCGGATCGTTGCACGCTTCACCCCACTCGATTGCTATGCAACCTCCCCCTGCTCGCCCGCCCGGTGACCTGCTCGCGCTCGCGCGCGGCGGAAACCTCAACGCCTTGGATCAGCTGCTCGCTCACATGCGGCCCACGCTGATCGCAACGGCGCGACGCCTCATCGGCCCGGTTGTCGCTAGCCGCGTCGAGGTCGACGATCTGTTCCAGGACGCGTCGATCCACGCGATGCGCTCGATCCAGACGCTACGCGCAACGGACGTCTCGGGCTTCCGCGCCTGGTTCCGCGGCATCCTTTATCATCGCGTGCTCACGTTCGTGCATGCAGCCAGGCCGCGCGCGCGGCCACGCATAACGATGGCGTTGCCCGACGACGTCGTGTCGTACTGCGCGCCCGATCACATGCCCGACGCCGAATCGCACGCGTCCTGCGTGCACGAGGCGTGGGCCGATGTCGACAACGCGCAACGAAACGTGCTCGGACTCGTTCCCGACCACCGCATCAGCTTGCTCCTGCACGACGTGTTCGACACGGAGGTGTCGACGATGGCGTTCGTGATCGATCGCGCCAACCGTGTGGCTGCGCGCGCGACCAGACTGCGGGCACTCGCTCGACTCAAGTCCGGGCCAGTCCCGCTCGGCGTGACTTAAGAGGCGAGCGCGGCGGCGCGCGACTCATACTCCGATCCCTCGAGTGCGCGCTGAAGCGAACGCCCGATGCGGTGCGCCTCCTCGGCGCTGCCCCCTCCGTCGCGGAGCAGTTGCTCGGCGTGCGTGAACGCCGCGTCGAGCGCCTCGACGAACTGGCGCTCGAGCCGCCGCGCCTCGTCGGCGAAGCGCGTCCGATAGCGCCCGTCGAGCTTCTCAATCGAGCGCAACGAATCGAGCGCGTCCGTGAAACGCTCCGCGGCGAGTAGCTCGGGCAGTGCGCGCATCGCTTCGAGTGCCTGCGCAAACGCGTCTCCCTCCAACGCCTCACTCGGCTCGCGATCGTCGCCCGCGCAGTCGATGGCATAGTCGGCGATCACACGCTCGACATCCTCCCACGTCTTGATTCGAACGACCGGTTCCGTCGTGCACGCGCCATCGGTCGCGAACATGGCCGGCAGCGACAGGTCGGCGCCAACGAGCTTCTTGGACAGACTGGCCGGGACGTCCACGGGGACGGATCCGATCTTGCTCCGACAGCGGACGAACTCGTCGAGCCGGCGTGCGAAGCGCGCGTCGCTCAGCATCCGAACGACACCGTCACAGCCCAAACAGGGGCAGACGAATTGTTCGAGCAAGGGCTTGCCGCTGTACTCCGACACGAGGCGTGCCTCCTCGCGGTCCTCGATCCAGTTCGTTCCAGGCGCAGACTTGGGCAGCATCGGCAGCTCGAGCTCGATCGAGACGGGAACGAACTCGGTGCGCGTGGTCGCGACCGGGACTTCGCTCGACTCCGGAGCTCTGGACGCGGGCGGGTCACGACGAGCGAGGACCGCGACCACGATCGTCGCCGCCACAGCCGCGGCAATGCCTACCCACGCAGCGACACTCACGCGCGGCTTCGTCGTCGGCGAGAACGCGAGTTCGCGCGGCGCATCGGGCGCGTACTCGAGCTCGATCGCGTAGAGACCGCGCACGCGTTGAAGGAACGCCGCACAGCGGTCGCACGTGCCGAGGTGGCGTTCGACCGCCTCGGCGGACGCGGGATCGAGCCGACCGGTCGCGTGGTCGGCGAGCTTGGATTCGCAAGCTTCGCAATTCATGAGGCGTCTCCCGGAAGAGCGCGCGCCGAGGTCTGCGCCGGGTTCGCCTCGTTCGCGTGCGGAGCGATCGGCTCGAGCTTCGTGGTGAGCTTCTTCAGGGCAAGCCGCAGGCGCGATTCGACCGTCTTCAGGTTCGTCACGGTGACGCTCGCGATCTCCGGGCACGAAAGTCCGCGCTCGCGATGCAGCAGAAACACCTCGCGTTGCTCGGACGGCAGCGCGTCGATCGCTTGATGGATGCGTGTCACGGTCTCTCGGCTCTCGAGGGATTGGCTCGCGTCGTCTTCATCGGCTTCGTTCCAGTTCGCGAGCAGGTCATGCCACGCGTCGCGCCGGCGCGCGTCCTTCGAGTGAATCGCGCGCCATTGATTGATCGCGATGCGGTAGAGATACCCCGCCGCGCTCCCGTGCCCCCGATACCCGCCGCGATAGCGCCACAGGTTCAGAAACGTGCCTTGCACCAGGTCGTCCGCGACGCCCGCGCAGTGCGTGAGGCCCAGAAAGAGCCGGTGCATGGACGACCGCTCCAGCAGGAAGAGCTCCTGCATGGCTTCGCCGTCTCCCGCCGCAATGCGCGTGAGGAGTTCTGTCAGCTGGACCTCGCGTACGGGCATGCGCCAGGATCGCTCGCGACCCGTTTGCAGCATACGATCGTCCCGCGAACACGAACCCTCACGGGAGTTCGAAGATTCCTGTCAGGCGCGCATGGCGCGCCGTTCGTGCTCGGGCTTCGTAAGGCGCCCACTCGGCGTGAGGGATCGAGTGCCTCGGCGGCTCGGTTGCTTCGAGCGCATCGATTCCGATGTGCTCAGTTCCTTATCCGAGGACCGACACCCTCGAACCCGCGGGGTGGACCCATGGGTTCGGAGGAGGAGGGGCACGACGCGGCACCGCCGCTCGGGCTCCTCCTCTTCCTTTGTCGAGGCAAGCGCACGCCCGACGCCGAGAAGTCTTTTCGAGACATCGGCGACGTCGTGCCGCGCGTTCTTAGCGCCCGAGCGCTGCTCCCCGCTCGTCGCTCGAGGGGAGCGGGGTAGAATGGAGTCTCCCCCGGCCTCCCATGCGATCGACCCCGCCCCACGTCCGCGCCGCGCCACGCGCTCAAGAGCACTCGACCGTCGCGTCGAAGAACGAGCCCATGGGCCGGCGTCAGGGATTCACGATTCTCGAGCTTCTCCTCGTGCTCGTGGTCGTGTCGGTGTTGGCGGCGATCGCGGTGCCCAAGTACTTCGGGCGCCCCGAGGTCACACTCGAGAAGGCGAGCATTCTGCTCGCCCACGATCTGCGCGCAGCCCAGAACCGCTCGGCCTACATGGCGGAGCGAGCGCGCTTCACGTTCCTCGAGGACGGCGACGGATACCGCGTGTTCAACGGGAACGATGAGCTGCTGCAGAACCCCGTGACCGACCTCGAGTTCGTGCGCCACTACTCCGAAGACGCGGTCTTCCGAGGCGTTCGCATCACACAGGTCGATTGCGGGGGCGACCGCGTGCTGAGCTACAGCGAGCGCGGGCGAGCGAGCGAAGCCGCGAGCATCACACTCGAGTTCGCGGGGGACGTGCGCATCGTGCGCGTCGCGAAGGGAAGCGGATCCGTGTCGATCGAGGGCTCTTCGAGCGACTGGATCGACCGCGGCTACTAGGGCTGCGCGCCACTTGTCATGCGCGCGGCGGAGGCGAGCGCTTCGAGAAGGATGGAGCCGCATCCACCGCGGCTGAGACGAGCGCTTCAAGAAGAAGGAGTCGCCTCCACCGCGGCTGAGACGAGCGCTTCAAGAGAAGGAGTCGCCTCCACCGCGGCTGAGACGAGCGCTCTCAAGAGAAGGAGTCGCCTCCACCGAGGCTGAGACGAGCGCTTCAAGAAGAAGGAGTCGCCTCCACCGAGGTGGAGACGACTCCGCGCGGGTCTCATCTGGCAAGTGCCAGTGGACTGTCGGAAGGACGGCAGAAGCCCTCCGACAACTTCTCCGGTCATGGCAGGGCGACCTTCGAAGCCTCCGGCGAACCGGAGATTGCGTTGTCGAACGCCGGCAGAAGCGCTCGGTCTCCATCCGCTTGCAGGGAAGCGTCCGAAGACAAACGCAAGCGTAGCAGGGCCCGGGCATACCGCAACCCCACGTGCAGCACAGCCGCTCAGTCCCGGCGGCGCACGCCAGCCGGGGAGGATCGCACCTAGTACGTCGGAATCGTCGGGTCGATGTCCGACCGCCACGCGTCGATCCCGCCGCGCATGCTGTACGTCTCCGTGAACCCGTGGCCGATGAAGTAGGCCGCGACATCCAAGGAACGCACGCCCGACTTGCACGAGAACACGATGCGCGTGTCCTTAGGGAGATTCATGTACTTCCCTTGATCCGCAAAATCCAGGGCTTCGGCCCCGGCGATGCTCGCGAGTTCGATCTCCTCGGGCGTGCGCACGTCGATGAAGCGCATCGAGTCACCCGCATCGAGCCACGCCTTCACCTGCGTCGGCTCGATCTGCATGCGCTGATCCATCTCGTGCGAATGAGCGAGGTGCTGCACGACCTCGTTCACGTCGAGCATGTTGTGATCCTTGCACACCCGCGCGAGCGTGTCGCTGGGTTGGAACGCACAGGACGAGCAGCCGCCGACGTGGTAGCGCGAGAACAGAGCGCGTTGGGCGGACGGGTAGTGACGGAGGATCTCCTCCATCGTCATCTCGGGCGTGATCGTGGGCGTGGTCATGGTGCGTCGCTCGGAATGGGGCCGGGCGCGCCTGCGATGGGGGTTCGGGAGGGGTCGCGACGAGGCGCTCCGTACGAGGCCTGGCCAACCATTGTAGCTCGGCGTTCTCGGTCGCCAACGCGCGACTTCGCTGACGCCGGACAGTGCATCTCGAGAGCACCAGCGAAGTGGGGTGGGCGACAGATTCGCCGGATTCTCGCGAACCTCCGCGCACCCAACCGGTCTTGTTTTTACCCGGGGCGGTTGGGGGGTGGTGGTGGGCGAACTCTCGGACGACGTCGGTGGCGCTCACCAAGCGCCTCCCCTACCCTCCCTTGCCCCATTTCGCCGGATCGGGTCCGAATGGACGGACCCGTCTCCGGCGCGACGCATTCATGGCCGAACAGCGCATCGCGACCCGAGCGGACGATTACGCCCAGTGGTACCAAGACATCTGCACCCACGCGGAGTTGGCGGAGGCCGCCGGTGTCGTGCGCGGGTGCATGGTCATCCGACCGCACGGGTTCGCGATCTGGGAGAAGATGCAGGCGGACCTGGACCGGCGCTTCAAGGCGACGGGACACAAGAACGCGTGCTTCCCGATGCTCATCCCGATGAGCTTCATCAACAAGGAAGCCGAGCACGTCGACGGGTTCGCGCCGGAGCTCGCCGTAGTGACCCAGGCCGGCGGGAAAGAGCTCGAGGAGCCCTACGCGATTCGCCCGACCTCGGAGACGATCATCGGACACTTCTTCTCGAAGTGGATCGACTCGTGGCGCGACCTGCCGATGCTCATCAACCAGTGGGCGAATGTGATGCGCTGGGAGCTGCGGACGCGGCTCTTCCTGCGCACCGGTGAGTTCCTCTGGCAAGAGGGACACACCGCGCACGCGACGCCCGAGGAGTCCAAGGAAGAGGTCGTGCGCATGCTGCAGGTGTACCGCGATTTCTGTCACGAGATCATGGCGATGCCCGTGATCCGCGGCATCAAGACCGAGAGCGAACGCTTCGCCGGAGCGGTCGAGACCCGTTGCATCGAAGCGCTGATGCAAGACGGCAAGGCCCTGCAAGCCGGTACCAGTCACGATCTCGGGCAGAACTTCGGCAAGGCCTTCGACGTCACGTTCCAAAACCAGGACGGCGAGCGCGACTACGTCTGGCAGACCTCGTGGGGCGTTTCGACGCGCCTCGTAGGCGCGCTTGTGATGTCCCACTCCGACGACGACGGCCTCGTCGTCCCGCCGCGCCTCGCGCCCATCCACGTAGCGATCGTCCCGATCTTCCGCAAGGACGAGGAGCGCGCCGCCGTGGTGGAGGCTGCGGAGCGTATCGCGACGGAGCTTCGCGACGACGGATTGACCGTGGAGGTCGACGACCGCGACGACATGCGTCCGGGCGCGAAGTACTTCGAGTGGGAGCGCAAGGGCGTGCCCGTGCGCCTCGAGATCGGACCGCGCGACCTCAAAGAGAACGCGGTCATGGCGAAGATGCGCATCGCCGAACTCGACGAGCGCGGGCGCGCCGTGAAGCTCAAGCTTCCGATGGAAGGCATCGGTGTGTCGGTGGGCGAGCTGCTCGACACGTTCCAGAAGGAACTGTTCGACCGCGCCCAAGCGCGCCTCGACGAGAGCACCGTGCTCGTCGATTCATGGGCCGACTTCGAGAGCACGTTCGCCGACGGCAAGTCGCGCTTCGTGTACGCGCACTGGGACGGCACGGCGGAGACAGAAGCCGCGATCAAGGCGAAGACGAAGGCGACGATCCGTTGCTTGCCGTACGCCGAGGACGCGCCCGACGGGGTCGCCGAACCGGGCACGTGCATCAAGTCGGGCAAGCCGAGCGCGCAGCGCGTTCTGTTCGCACGCAACTACTGATCGCGCAGCGCAGGCCGCGTCGAACCACCTTAGCACGCACCCTCCTACCAATCGCTCCCACCATCCACCCCCTACCGCCCCGGGCGTCAAAGGGACGGAGGACGGACTCGGGGAAAGGGGCGTCGGTTCGTGTCAAAGCCGCCGAAAGTCGTGCCGCTTCCGCTCTCACCGAATCAGGTGGAACTCGGTCTGGCGCCCGTCGATGAAGCTGCACGCCTCGCCGTCGAAGAACGCGTCCTCCTCGAGCATGATGCGGATGACCTCGTCGTCCCACTCGGGGATCGCCACCGCGACGTTGAGCTCGATCGAGTACGCCGTGTTCGCGTGGAGCGGGTAGTCCCCGGTCCCCGGAACGCCGCCCTGTTGATCCCACAGTCCGATCGTCGGACCCGCGCCGTGCCCGTGGAAACCGAGCGGGTGGGTGTAGATCGTCGGGTCGATGCCCTCGCGCCGCGCGCGCTGCAGCGAGCTGGCGAGGATCTGGTTGCCCGTCCGGCCCGTGACGAACGACGCCATAAGGATGTCCTGCAAGCGATTGCCGATCGTGAGCGCGTGAACGAGTCCGGCCGGTGCAGCCTCCTCGCCCTCGCGCAAGACGTACGCGTGCTGCTGCGTGTCGGTGTTCAAGCCTAGGTAGGTGATGCCGAAATCGACGTGAAGCAGATCGCCGCGTTCGATCGGCTTCGCGCCGGCGTGACTCGCGAACTCACCCGTCCCTCCCGCACTAGGACGCTGAAGCGAGACCGACGGATGGAACCACGTCTCGAGCTTCCACTCTGCGATGCGCTCGCGATACCACCACTCGAGGTCCTCGGTCGTCGTCGTTCCCGGACGCACCTGTTTCGACGTGAATCCATCCGCGATGATCCGGTGCGCAAGCCCACAGATCGTGGGATAGAGCGCCATCTCCTCGGCGGTGCGAGTCTCGAGCCAACGAATCGCGAGCGAATGATCGTCCGTGACGTGCTTCGCGTTCTCGCCAAGCGCGCGCTCGAGCTCGGTGTGCTGTGATGACGAGAGACCTTCCCCGAGCGCGAAGGTGCCGCTGACGTTGACCGCGATGCGCTTCGGTTGCATCCCCGCAACCACTTCGCCGAGCGCCTTCCACTGATCGGGCTGCACGTTCGGGTCCCAACCCGACGCGAAGAAACGCCCGATGTCGTACCGAGCGACCGCGAGCCGCTGCACGCCGTGCTCGTCCCCCGCGTCGTTGAAGACGAGGATCGTCCGCCGTCGCGCCGACATCCAGTTCGCCGGCAACATCGTCTCGATCACCGGGTCCTCGTTGTACTCCCGCGCGAGAACGATCCATGTGTCGATGCCTGCCTCACGCATGATCATCGGGATCACGCCATCGAGGCGGTCGCCGAGCCACTCGTCCTGAAGGTCGGCGCGCGCACGCAGCGGAAGGACGTCGGATTGCGTCTGCGCCGTCAACACGCCGCTGAGAAACACGGGGAGAAACGGCAGCAGATTCTTCATGAGAGTCTAGGACTCCATTGCCAAGGGACTGGGTTCGTGACGCGAAGTCAGACCGTCCTCCGGACCTGACTCGCAACCGATTGATGAAAGCGCACTTCGAACGTGACCCTCACCCCGATCGCTTCCCGACTGTGCTGGAATGGGTGACCCCGGTATGCCGCGCGCATAAGAAGACTCGCATGACAAGGAAGAGAAGAGCAACCCCCAGCTCGGCGCGTGCCCTCACCCTCGGATCACTCGCCTTCCTCACGGTCGCACTCGTGCGCGCCGACGATGATCCCTTGGCGGTCCCCGCTCCGGTCGTCGCGCTCCATCCCGAAAGCGTCGCGAACCTGGATCAGTACGCGTGCGCATCGTGCCACTCGGAACTCACCGACGAATGGGCGCATTCCGCACACGGGCTCGCCTGGGATGATCGTGAATACCAGACCTCGCTCGAGTCGAAGCGCCGACCGCAGAGCTGTCACGGCTGCCACATTCCGCAACCGCTACTCGCCGGCGAATTGCCGCGCCGACCGAAGGCGCGCGAGGAGAACAAGCACCTGGGGGTTTCGTGCGAAGCGTGCCACCTCGGACCGAACGGCGAAATGCTCGGTCCGCACGGAACGCCGGTTGAAGCGCACGCCTCGAGTGCATCCGACCGCATGAGCGCGCCGGGCAGCGACGGACTATGTCTCGCTTGCCACTCGACAAACATCGGTCCGGTGATTGGGATCGGCAAGGACTTCACAGCGGCAGAACTGAGTGCGCAAGGGCACTCGTGCGTCGGGTGTCACATGGCGCTCGTCGAACGCAAGTGGGCGGACGGCGATGACGTCCCCACGCGCACGGGTCGAAGTCATGCGCTACAGACACCACGCGACCCGGCGTTTCTTCGCCGCGCGGTCGAAGTGACCTGGCGCACGGATGGCGGACGCAATCGCGTCGTCGTTGCGAACGAGGCAGGCCACCGCGTCCCCGGCCTGATCGGTCGGGAGCTGCGCTTTCGCGCTGAGTTGCTCGACGCGAACGGCGCCGTGCTCGAAACCGCCGAGCTGACGATTGACGCGCGTACCTATCTTCCTGTCCAGGGCGCGACCGAGATCGCCTTCTCCAAGACCGGAGCATCGGTGCACGTGATCGCAGACCACGTGGATCCACGCGCCGAGGCACCTATTCGCTTCCTGGACGAAGCGCTGAAGGCGAACGACTAGCGGCATGCGGCTACGCACCGCACTTCGTCGCCTGGCGATGGTCGGAGCGTGTACGCTCATCTGCGGATCCGCGCTCGCACAGAACGCCCCGTCGCCGCCAGACAACCCCCTGTCCGGTTCGTCGCTCACGCGCTATCGAGGACGTTGGGGGTTCGGCGAGAGCGACCACGACGTGTACGAGACGATCGTCCTCGACTACGACGCGGAGCGTCGCGCGGGCTGGAGCGCTCATGCCATGGCACTCGGTGCCTACGACCTCGATGGATCCGACAGCTCCGGTGTTGGCGTGAACGATCCATTCTTCAGCCTGCAGGACACGTTCGATGAGCGTTTCGACGCGCGTCTCTATTACGGCTACGTCGACGTGCATAACAACGACCAGCTCGACGTGTTGCGCTTCGGTCGCCAGCTGATCTACGCAACGCCCCTGACCCTGCACTTCGACGGCATTCGCGTCGAGTCCGTTCGGACAGGCAAGTTCGACCTCGTCGCCGGTGCGTACGCAGGCGTTCCGGTGTACCCGTATGAATCGTCGTCCAACGGCGATGTCCTCGTCGGTGTCCACGCGGCCGCAGCACCGTGGGAGGGTGGGACGTTGCGCGTCGATTGGATGCACCTCGAAGACGAGACTCTGATCGGCAACCACGTCGACAACGTGTGGTCGACCGAGCTGCGACATGTCGACATTGACGATGCGTCGACGACGGACTTCGAGACTCGCTTCACCGGACTCGAAGACGAAGGCCGCGACTTGCGTGTCGCATTGAGTCATCACGACTTCGACCGCGACCTGACGCTCGATCTGACGTACTTCGAGCTGCTAAATACCCAGAACGAACTCTCCGTTCCGCTCGATCCGTTCACGGCGACGCTCTTCGAACTGTTCCCCTATTACCAGGTCACCGCGCTCGCATCGAAGGGCTGGCGCGACGTGTTCGTCAGCGGTGGAGTCGACCTGCGGCATGTGAACGACTCGGGCGACGTCACGCAGTTCAACCGCGACTTCGAGCGCTACTTCCTGCATTCGACGATTGCGGACGCGCTTCCGGCGGGCGTCTCGATCGGCCTCCTCGCGGAGGTGTGGCGCAGCGACGGAGACGAGTTCGAAACGTGGGGACTGGACCTCGAGCGCGACCTCTCGGATCTGTCGGGGGTCGACGGTGACCTCGAAGCGTCGCTCGGCTCCTACTACTCGCTTTTCAAGTACGACCTATTCGCGGCGGAGGAGCGCGACCACGTGCGAACCTACTACTCCTACCTCCGCTACCGTCCCGATAAGTCCCGGTCGTGGTCGATGCGCTACGAGCTCGAGGACAACGAGCTCGGCACCTTCCACCGCCTGACCCTGGGGGTCGCATGGCGCTTTTGAGATCGAGCGCGGGAAGCTCGGCGCAGACGCGCGCGTCCCACCACGTCGACTTGGCGACGCGGGCGCTGCTGCTCGTATCCCTCGCGTCTTGCGCCATCGGCTGCGCGATGATGGATGGTTGGTTCGTCGCCGATTCCGCCGGGCTCGTCTTCAGCCACCGGCTCCACGTCGAAGAAGAAGGGCTCGACTGCCTGAGTTGCCACGAGGATGCGTCTGTCTCCGCCGACCCCGGCATGCCCACTTTCGACGGCTGCGACGTTTGTCACTTCGACATGGATGAGGAGCGCGATCCGGAGCTGCGCGTCGCATCGCTCTTTGACGATGCGGACAACTTCCTCGCCCGTCGCGTCGCTGCGCTCGACGACGAAGTGCGCTTCGATCACCTCGCCCACGTTCAGGCGATCAACGAGTGCGGCGCGTGCCACACGAACATCGAAAGCACCGAGAGGATCTCTGCCGACGAGCTCGCCGTCGACATGGACGCGTGTATGGCGTGCCACGATCGAATGGCGCAGCCAAACGAGTGCGCCGTCTGCCACACGGTCATCGACGAGGATTGGGAACCGGACTCGCACCGAGACAACTGGACCCGCCGCCACGGGCCGATCTGCAGACGCAACGCGACTGCAACGGTCGATCGGTGCGAGATCTGTCATCAAGAGTCGTCGTGTATCCAGTGCCACATGATCGAGGCCCCACAGAATCACAACACGTCCTTCCGCCGGCGCACGCACGGGATCCTCGCACGTGCCGACAGGGACAACTGCGCTGCGTGCCACGACTCCGCGTCGTGCGATCGCTGCCACGACGAGGTCCTGCCCATCACGCACACGGCGCTCTTCGGTGGGACGAAGAGCACGCATTGCCTGTCGTGTCACTTCCCCCTCGAGTCATCGGGCTGTTCGACATGTCACGTCGCTACGCCTAGCCACGCGCTCGGAACGCCGAAACCGGCGTGGCACACACCGACCATGAACTGCCGCTCGTGCCACGGAGCAACGCTCCCCCTCTCCCACGTCGACAATGGATCGAACTGCAACATCTGCCATCCCTAGCCATCGGCTCGCGCGCGGCGCGGGCGTCCTCGCCGTCCTCTCGCTCTCAACGACGCTCGCTGTGTCGGGGTGCAAGGGCGATACGGGTGACACGGGTCCCGCCGGTACCGGGACGACCCCGCCGGGCTCGATGACGACTCCGACCGAGGTTCCTCCGCAGGACGATGCGCCGGAAGTGATCGTCGAAATCCGTGAACTCACGGGCGCGACGGGTCCCGGCGGCGCGTTTCTCGCGGGCGATCGCATCACCGTCCATTTTCGCGTCGAGAAAGAGGACGGCAGCCCGTGGCAGATCCAGGAACTCGCGCGCGGCAGGACGCTCGTGTCCGGGCCGACGACGAACTACCAGCGCGTGATCCCCATACGCGCCGATGTGCTCGACGGCTCGGTCAGCCGCGGCGACGGCGTGTACTCATACGCGTTCCCCGTCCCCATCCGCGCGAAGTATGCGGCGCCGTACAACAACTCTCCGTCGTTCAAGCAGTCCGATGGCGAGATGGCGGGACAAGCGCTAGTCGATGGCACCTACACGCTCGGGCTCGCCTTCACCTGGGACTACACCGTCGATGGTGTCGCGTTCCGGCGTGCCGGAGACGCGACCGTCGACTTCCGCGTCGGAAACGCAGCGGGCGCTCTCGCTCCCCGCGCCGTCAGCTCGCTCGACAACTGCAATCGCTGTCACGTCGAACTGAGCGCGCACGAGGGTGCGTATCGCAGCCTCACGATGTGCCTGATGTGTCACACCTCGGGCGCCGAAGACCTGAACGATCCGGCGATCGGCGGCGGTACTCCCGGCGTCTCGATCGACTCGCGTGTTCTCTTCCACAGGATTCACGCGGGTCGCAGCCTGCCCTCTGTGCTCGGCGTAACGACACTCGCCAGCGGTAACCGTCGCTACACGTCGCCCAAGAAGCCGCTCGTGTTCGCGGACAAAGGGGGGTTGCACGACTTCTCGAGCGTTGGTTGGCCCGGCATGCCCCACCGCGTCATGCCCCTTCCACGTGATGTTGGGTACTCGTCGCTTCCACCGATCAACCAGTGGCGTGAGGACACCATTCGATCGGGCGCTGCAACGTGCGACGCGTGCCACGGCGACCCGGACGGCGCCGGACCGATCGCTGCTCCAGAACAGGGTCGGCAGATCTACTCGCAGATGTCGCGGCGTGCGTGCGGAGCGTGTCACGACGACGTCGACTTCACGCGAAACTACCGCTCGAACAACCGTTCGATGCCGCCGCAAGCAAACGACTCCGCGTGCTTCAGCTGCCACGGGCCAACGACGGCACTCAGCCCCGAGTTCCATCACCGCCATCCGATAAAGGACGCGGGCGCTTTCTCCGGCGTGCACGTTTCGATCGATTCCGTCGTGGAGGCCGGCGTCAACGACGGCGACGGCACGTTCGATCCCGGCGAGAAGATCCTCGTTCGCGCCTTCATTCAGGACGACGACGGCGTCGACATCGACCCCGCGCGTCTCGCGTCGACGCACGCCATCCTGTCAGGGCCAACCGGGAGCCATCAGGTCGTGCTCGAAACCGACGTACTGCGCGGCCTGCTCTCCGGGGGATCACCGTTCGAGTTTCACTTGCCCGAAACCCGCTATTTCGAGCGGCTTGGAGATGCGACGGCGAGCATCGGCGACGTGTTCCAAACGGCACGCACCCCGATCACGCGACGCGACCAAACCGAACTAGTGGCGCGCACCGGCCTTGTCGGCGCACCGACCACGTCCGTTGCGGTTGCGGGCGCGGGCGACAACCACCTAGATGTCGTCGACGGCTCGGTGTTCGCACGCAACGACGTGATTGTGGTCGACGACGGCGTTGTCGGGCGCGAGGAGTACGTCCAAGTCCAGTGGGTCGACGGCAATCGACTGTGGTTCTCCGCGCCCAACCGTCCGGACTACGCGCCGGGATTGACGCTCACACACCTCGCGGGTGCCGCTGTCTCCGCCGTCGCGCTCGCGCCGCTCACGTTCGACACCGACTATTCGCTCGACGGCGCGACTGGGACGATCACGGAGCTGGTCGAGTTCGGCAGCGGAAGCGTCGTGCTCGCGACGTATTACACCGACTTCGTTTTCCCGTCGGTCTTCCCGCAGGCGCTCAACGCCTCGCCGTCGGTCGACGACAGATCTGGAAAATGGGCGGGGAAGAGCATCGTCGACGGAACCTACACGTTCTCCTTCAGCGCGTCACGCGACGTTCGATTCCGGGTGCGGAACGAGTCGACTGCTTACATCGCGACGTCGGAGGCGGCAACGCACGACATCCTCGTGGGATCGGCCACCGCGCTCGAGCCCTACACCCGCGTCGATGGACAGAACTGCGAGCAATGTCACGTCGACCTGCTCTATCACGACGGTGCGTATCGCGGCTATGCGACCTGCATCCTGTGCCACGGATCGGGTGGCGCAGAGGACGTTCCGCGTTACGTCGCCGCGAACGCACCCGACACGCCCGGCGTGACGGTCGACTTCCGCTCGCTCATCCACCGCGTCCACACCGGACACGTAACGGAGGATCCTTCGTTCGAGGTCGTCCGCGCGAACGCTGCTCCCTATCCGGACAACTTCGCAGTGAAGAGCTTCGCCAAGAACCACTTTCCCGCGATGCCTGGGGGAACGATGCAGTGCGACGTATGTCACGCTTCGCTCGACGCGACGTCCATCCTTCCTGGCGCGCGCGGCCACCCGACCGAGCAAGAACGCCCGGTGAGCGCGTGGACCACGTCCTGCGCCGGTTGTCACGACTCGAGCGCGGCGGTCGCACACATGGAGGCTCAAACCGCGCCGTCCGGCGCCGAATCGTGCCTCATCTGCCACGCCGTCGGCCAGGACACCGACGCGGTCTCCGCGCATCGAACGCGCTAGCCCTAGGACCGCGCGAACAGCGCGACGACGATCACGAGCGCCGCGATGCCTGTGACCAGCGCTGCGATCTTCATCCAACTGAGTGGCGCCTTGCCGGCGATGCGTCCGGTCTGTCCGTGAATGAGCACGGTGTACGGCCGGCCCTTGTAGCGGTACTGCAGACTCCAAACCGGTAGCAAGACGTGCTTCCAGCGCACGTCAAAGATGCGGTTCTCAACGCGGAGCGCGCGCTGGGTGTCTCCGGGTACGTCGCCCGAGCACCGCCGCCGCTGCACACGCTCGACGTACTCCTCTGCCCGATTCCATCCGCCTTCGAGATCGAGTTGGTACTCCTCCGCGCGCCAACCGGCGAGGTACTCCGGGCGATAGGGCACGAGCGCGGAAGTGTCGAAGTCACCGAGTTCGCCGACGAGCTCCTCGGGCAATCCCTTGGATGCCAGAACGAGGCAGTCATCGAACGTGTCAGAGCGCTCGCCCCACGCCGGCACCCATCGGACCTTCTGGACCTGACGTGTTCTGACCTGCGGCTTCCCGTTGACCTGCACAACGTACGTCTCGGTGACGTAGTAGTAGTAGCCCGCGTCCGCGGACCAGTTCGAGTTGACGTGACAATCGAACGTCCAGAACGGAACGTAGATGCCGACCGCGCGGAACTCCTTGGTGCGCTTGAGGTCGTTGGGTCGGAACCAGAGTGAGCGCATCCACTTGCGGAAGCTCCCCTCGACGGCCGCCTTTC
>JAVJHY010948455.1:0-16014 GCA_035593235.1 Phascolosoma agassizii | reverse complement strand
TAGACCCGGTATATCGTTTCCGTTTTCGTCCGTCGGATTGCCCGATACATTCACTCTGTTCACCAGATCCCCATTCAATACGCTTTCGGCAAACACTGTTTCAGAGGCGCCAGGTGCCAACGGGCCGGCAATCGTCGTGGTGAAGCTGATGTCGTTGTCGACAACTTCTATGTCGCTTAGGAACGTGTCACCCGTGTTCGATACTTCCATGCAATAGGTCACTAGGGTTCCGTTACGATTCACCACAAGTTCAACTCCCGGACAGCTCGCTCCCGCGTCATGCCCTTCGTACACTGTCTTCGACACCCCAATACCCGGGACTAGCTCATCCACTTCTGCGACGTCCTCAGCCGTCGGATCCTCTAGACCTGGTAGATCATTGCCTTCCTCATCTGTTGGGTTCCCCGACGCACTCGCTGTGTTCACCAAGTCCCCATCGATGGCACGCTCAGCAAACACGGTCTCGGTGGCTCCTGGTGCCAACGGGCCAGCAATCGTCGCGGTAAAGGTAATGTCGTTGTCGACAACTTCTATGTCGGTGAGGAACGTGTCACCTGTGTTCGTCACCTCGATACAGTAGGTCACCAGCGAACCATTCACGCCAGTCACTCGTTCCACGCCTGGACAATTCGTACCTCCATCATGACCCAGATACACGGTCTTCGAGATTCCAATAGCTGGCCCAACCTCATCCACTTCCGCAACATCCTCAGCCGCCGGATCTTCCAAACCTGGAATGTCATTGCCATTTTCGTCCGTTGGATTACCGGATGCACCAGCTGTGTTGACTAGATCTCCTTCGATGGCACGCTCCGCAAACACGGTCTCGGAGGCGCCGGGCGCCAGCGGGCCAGCAATGGTGTTCGTAAAGCTGATATCATTGTCCACCACCTGAATGTCGCTCAGGAATGTGTCACCTGTATTCGTCACCTCAATACAGTAGGTCACCTGGGCGCCATTCACACCCACCACCCGTTCCACGCCAGGACAATTCGTACCTCCGTCATGCCCCAAATACACCGTCTTCGATACGGCTATACCAGGTATGAGCTCAACCACTTCGGCAACGTCCTCATCGGTCGGATCCACCAGATCCGGAATGTCGTTACCATTCTCGTCTGTCGGGTTACCTGACGCACCGACCGTGTTCACCAGACCTCCATCGATATTGCGCTCGGCAAACATCGTCTCGGAAGCACCAGGCGCCAACGGACCAGTAATGGTGTTGCTAAAGCTGATGTCATTGTCCAGCACCTGAATGTCACTTAGATAGGTTTCCCCACTGTTGATCACTTCGATACAGTAGGTCACCGCTGCGCCATTCGCACCCAGCACTCGCTCCACGCCTGGACAATTCGTACCTCCATCATGCCCCAGATACACGGTCTTCACCACATCGATGGCAGCAGTCAGTGGCACGATCCCAGTATCAATCGTCGGATTGTTCTCGCCACCGGCCAGTGTCACCACTGGCGTTTCACCTGTCGCAGGATCTGCATCACTATCCAACACGTCGTCTTCACCCTGATCCACCGGACTAAAGGCCGTACCCAACGGAGCTGTGAACACAACCTGATAGTCGCCCGACACCAAGTTCGTGAATCCATACAAGCCATCCGGTCCCGTGGTTGTCGAATCGATCACAGTTCCATCCCCGTCCCTCAGTTCCACCAGGACACCTTCTACTCCCACCTCATCCGGATCTTGGATGCCATCACTATTCTCGTCGAGCCATACGAAGTCACCTAGCGACCCTGGCTGAATCAGACCAGCGTCATGGGTCAGATCCTCTTCGCCCGGTCCAATCGCAATCTCAGCTGTCTGTCCAGTGGTCGGATCAATGTCACTGTCCGTCACATCATCACCCTCATCTTGCGGCGACACTTCGAACCCATCCGGAGCAATGACTTGCACCACATAGGCCGTACCAGGCGCCACAATGAACTGGTAGAACCCAGATCCATCCGTCGTCGTAGAATCAACTTCCGCACCTTCGTCAAGCAAGTTGACCACCACGTTGGAGATGCCAGGTTCATCCGCCACATCGCCTTGTTGACCATCTGCATTCACATCCAACCAGACAAAGTCTCCAAGAATCGCCAGAGCCTGAACCTCAGCCGTGTCATCATCGATCGGATTATCTAGACCCGGTATATCGTTTCCGTTTTCGTCCGTCGGATTGCCCGATACATTCACTCTGTTCACCAGATCCCCATTCAGTACGCTTTCGGCAAACACTGTTTCCGAAGCGCCAGGCGCTAAGGGTCCGGCAATCGTCGTGGTGAAGTTGATGTCGTTATCCACCACCTCAATATCGCTCAAATACGTGTCACCCGTATTCGATATTTCCATACAATAGGTCACTTGGGTGCCGTTACGGTTCACCACAAGTTCAACACCTGGACAGCTCGCTCCCGCGTCATGCCCTTCGTACACCGTCTTCACCACATCGATAGCAGCTACCAGTTGGACGAGCCCCGCATCCACTGTCAGATTGTCCTCACCTATGACGAGCGTCACAGGTTCGGTCCTACCTGTGTCTACATTTGCATCACTGTCGATGGCTGGGTCCTCACCCAATCCAGGATCCGTAAATTTGAAACCAATCGGCAAAATGAACTCTACCGAATAGATGCCAGGTTGTACGGTGAAAGAGTAGAACCCATTCTCATCGGTGCTTGTCGTGTCCGAGACATCACCCGCCTCGTCCAACAGATTCACTGGTACCCCCTCCACGCCCGGCTCATCGGCTGGATCGCCTTGCTGCCCATCGCCGTTCACATCGTTCCACACATAGTCACCAAGCAGCACATCTAGAATCGTCACACCCACGGTCTGCGTAAGAAAAATGGCTTCAGGACAACCCCTCGCTTCAGCCGAGACGACAATCTCGTTGCTATAGCCTTCCGTCACATTTGTGACCGTGCCCTGATACGTCGTGCTTTCGCCTGGCGCCAGGTCTGGTAGGGTCGTGTCCAACTGTGACTGAGTGGAGTTCACCACCTGAATATTGCTTAGCACCTCGCTTCCCGTGTTGGTGATGGTCACTGTGTACGTCGCATCGGCACCAAAGACCACAGTCTGCGATTCCGCATCAAAGTCGACGTCAAATTCCGGCTTGATCACCGTCACAACAACTGAATCTGAGTTCGACAAGGTCACCCCAACATCCTCTCCATTAATGAACAGATCCCCGAAGTCCTCAGCAACATTTGTGAACGTCGCACTGGCTACAGCCGTACATTGGTTGGTGAACTCATCAATCCCGGCTTGCAAGAAGCCATCGCCATTGACGTCACCTCCAACCAACTCCAACGGTCCACATAGATCATCCTGTACAACTATGTTCCGCAATTCGAATCCAGGCTGCGTCGACTGTATGCGTGTGATCAGCGTGAACGTAACCTCCGTGCCCTCGCACACCTCGTCTGCATCAACGAGCATTTCAACGTTGGCACCCACTGTGGCCACATTGGCCGTATCCACATCACTGACCAGTGTACCGCTAAGGTCTTCCCCTATCACTGTCGCCACGTTGACAATGTCCTCAAACGGTTCCCACGTCGGGTTCGTATCCACACACTCATAGGTCCAGATCTCACCGATCTGCAGGATATTGTCTTCGTTGTCATCACCATCCAGGAAGGCGACAGGTCCGCAGGTATCATCCGCCAAAACCACATTTATGATGCCGACCTCACCCAAGTTGGTGACTTCGAAATTGTAGACAATCACTGAGTTGGTATTGAAAATCGCTGGCAGCTCTCCATCGTTGAGCCCACCAATGACCTCTGCCTCCGCCTTGACAAATCCCAGACGACCTCCCGAATCCAAGATGCCATCATCATCTTCGTCGACCCACGCATCGTCACCCATCAGCACATCAAAATCACTCGCACGGTCCCTCAGTTCGAAGATACTGACGTTCTGTGTGAGAAGAAGGGTTTTTGAACAGCCTGGGCCAGTTTCGGCTGAAACGGTTATCTCATTGATGAAGCTATCTGTCACATCGACAACCGTGCCCTGATACGTCGTGCTTTCACCCGCCGCCAGGTCCGGCAGGATGGCATCCAATTGTGGCTGAGTAGAGTTGGCCAGCTGGACATTCGTCAGTGGCTCGATACCCGTGTTGGTGATGGTAACGGTATACGTCGTATCGGCGCCAAAGATCACAGTCTGTGATTCCGCATCGAAGTCGACGCCAAAATCCGGCTCAATCATCGTCACAACAATCGAATCCCGATTCGACAAGGCCACCCCGGAGTCTTGACCGTTGATGAACAGGTCGCCGAAATCTTCCACAACGTTTGTGAACGTCCCACCGACCACAACCTTACACCGGTTGGTGAACTCATCCACCCCGGCTTGCAAGACGCCGTCGTCGTTAACATCACCGCCAACAAATTCCAACGGTCCACATAGGTCGTCTTGGACAACAACGTTCCGCAATTCGAATCCAGGCTGCGTCGTGTGCAAGCGCGTGATCAATGTGAATGTAACTTCCCCATTCTCGCACACCTGATCTGCATCAACGAGCTTTTCAACGTTGATGCCGACCGTGATCACTTTGGCTGTATCCACATCACTAACCGGAGTACCGATGAGGTCTTCTCCAGCCACACTGGCCACATTGATGATGTTCTCGAAGGGGTCCCACACTGGGTCCGTGTCCACACATTCGTAGATCCAAACTTCACCGACCTGTAGAATATTGTCCTCATTAACATCACCACTGAGGAACTCAACCGGTCCGCAGATGTCATCCGTCAACACAACATTTGTAATACCGAGCCCACCCGGGTTGGTCACCTCAAAGTTGTAGACGATGGTTGAGCTAGTATCGAAGATCACAGGTGGATCTTCGTCATTGATCCCTCCAACCACCTCCGCCACCGTCTTAACAAGTTGAATACCCCCCACCATCACCAGACCCGCGTCTTCATCAAGGTCCACGTCTCCCGCCTCGATGCTGAGGACATCGGTCTGACCGGAAATCGGATCGACATCGCTATCCACCGAGCCGTCGCCACCGGCATTCTGCTGCGTGAATTCGAAGTCGTCTGGCGGCATCACCTCCACCATGTAGTCACCTGGTGTTACCGTAAACTCGTAGAATCCAGACACATCCGTGTTGGTCGTGGCTAGGGCGTTCCCGTCGCTGTCCAACAGATTGACAACGACGTTGGACATCCCCGGTTCATTCGCCTCATCGCCTTGTTCACCATCGGCGTTCACATCCAACCAAACGAAGTCACCGATTGTGCTGAAACACTCCAACGTCACATCGACTGTGCTTGTGGTTTCATTGCCGAAATCATCTGTGGCCGTCACGGTAACCGAGAAGACGCCTGGCCCCTCCAATACCGTGCCGACTTCCGGATCCTGCACCACCGTCACACTACCATCGCAGTTGTCTTCGACCTGTGCTCCAACCTGGCGCAGAACGAACTGACAATCTTCATCACCCATCACGCTAAAGTCACGTTCAACCGTTAGTTCTGGTGCAACCGTATCCCCCACAACAATCATCTGCGTTTCTTCGACTGTGTTGCCGCAAGCATCCGTGGCAGTCCACGTCCGGGTGATTCTTTCCGGACCGGTTTGGTCGTCTGACTGCTCGTCAAACTCAACTTCCAACGGTTCGCATTTGTCTGTAGCCACAACATCCGCCGGTGGCGGCACCGAACCCTGGCACTCAACCGTCAGATCGCCGGGAACCCCATCCAGCACCGGCGCGCTCGTATCTTGCACGAGAATCGTTTGGCTCATCGTAACGCTATTGCCGCACGTATCGGAAGCCGTCCAGGTGCGGGTCATCGTGATCGGACAGGAGCCTTGCATGCCCCCTTCGAACGTCACGTCCACCGCACCACCACAGTTATCGGTTGCGGTCACTTCTGCAGGCGCAGGGACATCGGCCAAGCACTCGAACGACAGGTCACCCGAGATCGGATCCAGCTCGGGCGCCGTGGTGTCTTCTACCGTAATCATTTGCACGCAAAACAAAGGTTCCGGACACTCGCCTTCCAACTTCCACGTTCGGCTAATAACGAACGGACAACGACCGTCCAACTCTTCATCGTCAAAGGTGAGGGTGCCGGAATTGCTGCCACCGTCTATTATCGGCATCCCTGTGTTGGACGGGTCGGTGGACTCGCCGCATTCAAGGTTCATATCCGGTGGACATTCCAGGGTGACGTCACATTCAATGTCACAACAGATCCCGAACGCGATGTTGTCCAAACCATAGTCACCGGTTTCCTGACTGCCATGGATCTGAACCAATCGAATCTTCTTGCCACCCGCCGCGACGATGCCCACAAATTCTTCGCAAGTACAGTCCTCGCCAATCGCGTCCGACCGAAACACATCCATCGAACCATCGGTATAATGTACGTCAATATGAAAGCCATCAGAACCAACGTCGGTTAGGTAGAAACTAACGTAATCGACAGGCTTCGCGGAGAAGTCAAGATTCAGATTCTTCAACTCGTTCCACACGACCGCACCGAAGTTGCCAATTGGCGTCGACCCTTTTAGGTTACCGCTAATCTCAACATCGTCATGTTCCTTGGCATCCAGGTCCGTATACAGGACCATGCCAATCTCCGTGAGCGGATCGTCTTTGCCAATGAATTGGCCCTCCACGAATCCAGTCTCGAAATCAACCAGGTAATCCGGCTCATCGTCACAAATGCCCTCGATCCAATCATCGTAGTATTGCTGATTCTCGGCACGTTCGGGTGAATCGAAAACTGTGAACTCGTCCACGTTGTTTTCGCACTGGCAAAAGCCAAAGTCCCAACCGCGTTGTTCCTCTCCCGGCACAATTTCAATGGGCCCCGTCAGACCGGACACTTCGTCTGCATCACTGTCAATCGTGTCATCGCTTCCAACATTCTTTGGACTGTGCACCTTGTGAGCCAGAGGCGCACCTGAATCAAAGTTCGATGGATCAATTTCAATGAAAACGTCACGCAACTGTTCATCCGAATCCGTGACTTCAAACGAATACTGTCCGTTTGCATCTGAATCGACAGACATGACGAGTACGTCGGGCCCGTTTTTCTCCAATGTGCCGTTTAGGTCGATATCTTGCCACAGGTTGAACTTTACGTTTTCAAGACCTGGCTCGCCATCATCCTGGATGCCGTCACAATTCAAGTCGGACCATACGAAATCTCCGATCGTATCGAGCGGATTCTCACAATCCACGATTTCAAAATTGAGATCCCCATTCCCATACCCACTCAGAGTCGTTTCAGTAGACGGCTGCTCTTTCACCCACCAATCGAACCAGCCGGACGCCCCAAAGACATCGACCTGCTGATCGGCCCCAACGCCCACTTGAAAGGCTTCGCCACGACGATTCAAACCAATAAGAGCGCCTTCAAAATCTGTTCCGTCAAGACCTGTGAGCATGCCGGCGAACTCTACATAGTAGTGCCATTCCGACGTATCAGGTGTGATACAGCCCAATGAGTTCTTGGGGCTACCTAGAGGTGGCACTGATGTACGACCCTTGAAAGTAACATCAAGTGCAAAGCCATTGCCGTTGCTCGATCGTAGATCTCCAGTCAAATGGGCTGTTCCATCGGCAAGCTCCAAAAATCGCCCGTTGGAAATCCCATATGTTTCCTCGGCGATCGATAGACCGATATCTGGAATCCACATCGAGTACTCTTCGCCGTCGTTACCACAATTCCAAAGCGTATCCTTTACGCATCGATCCAACGGTTCAGGACCACAGTCGCAAGTGATCTCCACCCTTTCGATGAAGAAATAGTCCTCCTTCGCGCCGAACCGGCTCTCGATCTTAAATTGCACACAGGTTTCTGGAGAGAGGTAATCGGAAATGTCATAGGTAGCCGTCCCAGAGACTTGGCCAGCGAAAATTTCCAGCACGGTCCAACTTCCACCTTGAGCCTTGACCAACACACACCAACTGTCGTTCGCAACCACACCTTTCGATGTATCGTACTCAAACGTCAAGGTCGCAGAATCGCAGTTGCTAAGGTCCGCGCAACGGGAGATATGTGGGAAGCTACCTGAATCCGGATAATCATGGATACCCAGATGACCGTCCCAAATTTTCACATTGCCCGAGTCGGATCCACCACCCTGTGGGTCGGATTCAATCCAATCACCGGACCAGTGTTCGGTGCCGTCCTGATTGCTGTAGGACGATGTGTTAAAACGATCCGCCACGGAACAATCGCCACCCGGTGCTGGGTCCGTCTGACACTCACTGGAGATCTCCACCCATTTGATAAACACATACTCTTCCTCCCCGCCGAATCGATGGTACACTTGAAACCGTACGCAGGTTTCAGGGGAGATGTAATCGCTGATATCATAGGTAGCGGTTCCAGAGACCTGGCCTGAAAACGTGTCCACGACGATCCAATTCCCACCCTGCTCTTTGATTTGCACGCTCCAACGATCATCCGAGTCCACGTGATCCGATGTGTCGTACTCAAAACTCAGCGTGGCAGAACCACCGCAGGCACTCAGGTCCGTGCAACGCGCAACGCTTGGGTAGGAACCGGAATCCGGATAGTCATTCAAGCATAAGTGACCGTCGTCGACCTTAACATTTCCCGAGTCGGCTCCTCCGCCTTGCGGATCGGATTCCATCCAATCACCGGACCAGTTTCGACTTCCATCTTGCTGACTATAAGACGATGTTTCAAAATCGTCTCGCACGAAATGGTCACCTTCAGGTTCTGGTTCTGGCTCCGGCTCCGTCTGACACTCACTGGAGATCTCTACCCATTCGAGATACACATACTCTCCCTCCCCACCAAATCGGTGGTCCACCTGAAACCGTATGCAGGTTTCCGGGGAGATGTAATCGCTGATATCATAAATAGCCGTTCCAGCGACTTGGTCTGAAAACGTGTCCAGGACAATCCAATCCCCGCTGTGCGCTCTAATCTGCACATGCCAACGGTCATCCGAGTCCACGTGATCCGACGTGTCGTACTCAAAACTCAGCGTGGCAGAACCATCACAACCGCTCAGATCCATGCAACGCAGGATGCTTGGGTTGGAACCGGAATCCGGATAGTCGTTCAAGCTCAAGTGACCGTTTCGGGCCATGACGTTTCCCGAGTCAGCTCCTCCGCCTCGCGGGTCGGATTCCATCCAATCACTCGACCAGTTCTCGCTTCCAGCTTGAAGGCTGTAGGATGACATTTTGAAATCGTCACGAAACGTCTTAGTTTCCGCCTTAATCTCTGGCCCCCAAAAGCCAGCGAGCGCCGAAAAAACTAGTCCTGCAACCCATCGCTTGCCAATGTCACATATGTGCTTGTGCCTACCTGTACTCATTGTTGCCTCATTGCCTCCCTGAGTTGTAATACTGTTGAAACTAGCGAAAACTAGATAGATTTCTTGTGACATGACACATGCCGAAAAAGTAATGACGAAGGTGTTTTCCCCGGTATTGATGTAAGTACAAAGAATGACACTCTCAAAATCACCTGGTTAAGGTGATTTCAAAATGTTCATTTTGTTGTTAATTCCCCGAAAACGTGTGTCACAATGTGATCTTCCCACAACACATTGTACGTCATTACACGTGGAAATAAGTCAATGCAAGCATGTTTGGAGTCTTTTTGCCATAAATAGAAAAAAGCCAGACTATTGGGAGCTAGAATCGCACGAAATGTCGATTTTTTATAGTTTGAAGACAGAAAGAGGGCACTTCGATTATAGCGCACTGTTTAAGTGGAGGACTAATGGATCTCTGCACTGGTGCGGGAGGGCACAGTCAGCAATTTCGTATCATTTTTTTGGCGCCCTACTCAGGCTTTCTTGGCTGCTGCATTCTCGACCAGTTGAACAAGAGCATCTTTTTCAACTGGTTTTTTTAGAATCATCAACGGCCCAAACTCCAACGCTTCATCCATCATCCGGCTATCAAAATACGCCGTCACGATAACCACTTCCAGTGCAGGACGAAAAAGTCGGATTGATTCCAAGGTCTGTACACCGTTTGGCGCCGGCATCATTAGATCCAAAAACAAAAGATCACAGTCATTATGCGGAAGGGCTGCTATAAGTTCAGCCCCACCCGGAAAGGCTTGAACATCGCACTCAGCCTCTTCTAACCACCTCACTAGAATGCTACGCAAGGCAGGGTCATCGTCCACCACAACCACCTTTAGCTTCTGTTTTTCCTGGTTGCTGTGCTGCTCGACCCACTGATCGATTCTCCGTTGCTCAAACCGCCAATACCGTCCCACTTTTGACGCGGGGATACGCCCTGTTCTTGCGTACTTATAGACCGTTTCCTCTGGCAGTTTCAGGTAGTCTGATAACTCGGCTACTGTGAGATAGTTTAAACTCATGATAAACCTTTTGTTCCTGCTTTCTTTTCTCTGCCTGTCTATAGAGGGACTTTGTTGTATATGCGTCAATACACGTTACCATACGTAGGTGTCAATCTAATTCAAAATTATTATTATTTCAAACTAAACATATAAAACCGATAATATAACCATAGACAACGGACTCAATATCGAGAAACGACCATTTATCGAAGCTTTTTTTCGTATTCTTTGTCAAAAATAACAATATTTTCGACAGCGGAAGAGTCCACCTCCAGATAGATCGCCGATTCATCCGAGACCTGAAGTAAAGCATAACCGGTCAATAGCTTCGGATTTTCGGCATCAGTCACATCAAACAACCAAGGTTCATCCGTGACCAGACCAGTGAAGACGTACTGGTCAATTCCGTCCAGCGTCGACATCTTCGACACAGGTTCGTTGCCAAGTTCAAGGAATCCAATCTCGTCGACCTGACCTATAGGTGCAACGTCCAACACTTCCATCAAGCGGCGATCTCCTTCTTCCAACCTGTACGGACGTACAACTTTCACCTCATCGAGATAGAATATCAGTGCTGGCTCTTCACCCGCTATGCCCTCACTCTCAAGGTGTGTTGCAACTTCCTTCTTATCCACAACAATGCGCACCCGATTCAATTCAACAACGGACATCACCCCCAAGTGCTTCAAGTCGTCTGCTGTGACCCGATAAACACCCGCCTCCGATAGGCCGGCGGTTCTCATGACGCTGTTGGCAGGCACCTGCTCGTCATTGGTCACAGGACCGTGCATCGTAGAAACAAAACTATGGTCGATGTCTTCCAACCAGTAGAAGTACTTGTTGGCTGAATCAGCGGAAGCATCCAGAAACTCGTACCTCTGTCCCTCCCCACTGAAGGAGGCCAAAATGAACTGTGCGTTGATTTTCGTCTGCGGACCATCTTCCGATGTGGCCCGGTAAAGATGAAACCCTAGGTTGTCGATTTCAACTGCCGTCTCCCAAACCAGCAAGACGCCATCGTCCACCGAATTTGCCTCGAATGACGCCAGTTCGATAGCAGCTGGCGACAACATGAACCCGAAGTTCACATCCGTAGCTTGCTGGCCCGGAATCAGACTCACGTCGAAGCGCGTACCCCTCGTCGTCTGGGTAAACTGCTCAGGGACGGTATCTAAATCCACGACAACAGAATAGTCACCGGACGGAAGTTCTGTGAAAAAGTAGGTTCCATTCTGTCCCGTGGGGCTGGTACTCGTCTCAATTTGGGCAACTAGAACCTGGGTCCCATCAGAGAGCAGTCGGAACAGAAGGAGTGTTACATCATTGATCCCGAGCATGGTGAGGTCTTCGTTCACATCACCGTCGCTGTCCACGTCATGCCAGACAAAGTTACCCAGCGATACAAATTGGAATAACCCTGCATCTACGTCCATCGTGGGTTGCCCAGGCATCAGGGTAAAGACGGCCGTTTGACCCGACTCGGCATCGACATCGCTATCTATGGTATCGCCAACAGTGTCCGGATCAGAGAACGCATACCCTGCCGGTGCTTCCACTTCGACTATATAGTCGCCGGGCACCTGACCTGTGAAGGTATACAACCCATTCGAATCGGTCATCACCGTAGCCAGCAAATTGCTCACTCCATCGTACAGATTGACGACCACATCCGGCAGTCCTACTTCTCCGGGATCCTGCGTACCGTTCGCATCTTCATCTACCCATACGAAGTCCCCAATGCTCAGCAACTGCGTGTCCAGGAAGTCATTTCCTGTTGAGGTTCCACCAGCCGCCAAACGTACCGCCACGTGGTCGAGTTCACCGCCATCCACATCGGCTGTGCTGACAAACCCGATCGGGTTTGTCTCGACGACCACATAGTCGCCAACCAACACAGACATGAACAGATAGTTCCCCGCTCCATCTGTCACATTCGTCGTCAAAGCTATCCCATCCATCGGGTCCCCATCGCCATTCGGGTCGCTGAACAACACGACGGCAACACCTGCAATACCGCTGTCCGGGCTGGCCAAGTCACCGTCCGCGTCCAGGTCATGACGTACCTGACCGGCGATACTTCCGTTCAGAATCACCGTCACCACAGCATCATCACGGTTCGTCACGTCATCGCCAACCGGTGGGGTTGCAACCACAGTAGCCGTGTTGGTGAAGGTCGCACCCACCGAAGATACGGTACAAGTATACTGGAAGGTCTCACCCGGGTTCAGCGGGATACCGGACATATCACACGACGGACCTAGCGGATCGGTTACGGTCACGTTGGAGAGCATGACATCGCCACTGTTGGTGACCGTCATGATAAACACTGCATCGCCGCCCCCCGGGATGGACTGTGTGGCCGGATCCTTCAGGATTTCCACGCTAGGATTGACCACAGTCACCTCAGCTCTGTCTGTGTCTAGGACTGACGGACCCAACGGTGGATCACCGGTCACCGTAGCAGAGTTCGTAAAGGAAGCCGCCACAGAAGAGGCGGAGCACATATAGCTGGTACTGGCACCTGGCGCCAGAGTCAGACCGCTCACACTACAGGATGGCGTCTGCGAATCATCGACCATCACATTGTTCAACACCACATTACCTGTGTTCGTAACGGTAATCGTGAACATCGCATTGCTACCATTCACTACCGGCTGAATCAGCGGGTCCTTCACAATCTGGACCGATGGCATCGGGAAGACGAGTCCAGTATCAATTTCATCATTTGCTTCACCGGAAACAATCGAGATTGGATCGGTCGTCCCGGACGCATTCACGTCGCTGTCCAGTGTATCGTCAACGCCAACATCCTTTGGACTGAACAGCGATCCCAACGCCGGCAGAACTTCCAACGTGTAGTCGCCCGGCACCAATCCATCGAACAGATACGAACCATCCAGAGACGTGTTGGTGGTAGCCACCAGCCCCCCCGCGCCCCCACTACTGTGTAGATTCACTGTCACACCTCCTAGACCAGCCTCACCACTCTGCTGGATGCCATCACCATTCGTGTCGTCCCACACGAAGTTACCGAGACTGGCCAATTCCGTATCTAGAAAGTCATTGCCGGTTGCATTCTGACCGGCCATCAAGCTCACGGCAACGGCATTGAAATCACCTCCATCGGTGTCGGCCGTACTGATAAACCCAATCAGATCCATCTCGACCACGACATAGTCACCAGCCAGCACAGATGTAAAAAGATAGCTGCCGATACCATCGGTCTGGTTCGTTGCTACTGGCATACCATCGCTCGGATCCCCATCCCCGTTCGGATCACTGAACAGCACCAACGTAACTCCCACAACGCCGCTATCCAGGGCAAGCAAGTCGCCATCTCCGTCGAGGTCGTTGCGAACCTCACCGGCAATGCTGCCACCTGTGGCGACCAGCACGATCGCGGACGCGCTATCGATGACGTCCCCTCCCACCGGTGGTGTGCCGAACACCGAGACTGTGTTGGTGAACGTGCTCAGGACCGACACCACCGTGCAGGTGTAAGTAAAGGTTTCAGCCGGATTCAACGACAATCCGCTTATGTTACACACAGGTGCCAACGGATCAATAACCGCCACATTGGACAGCATGACGTCACCACTGTTCGTCACGGTAATGAAGAAGGTCGCGTCCGTACCTGTCGAAACGGTCTGTGTGAGGGGATTCTTGACAATCTGAATATCCGGATTGATCACCGTCACCTCGCCAGTATCCGAATCGGTCACATCGGCCCCGAAAGGCGGCGATCCAGTAACAGTGACCTGGTTGGTAAAGGATGCTGATGCCGAAACTGCCAAGCAGGTGTAAGTGAGGCTATCCCCCGGCAACAGCGTGAGGCCGGTCACGTTACAGGCCGGTGTGAGCGGATCGTCGACCGTAACGTTGGTTAGCGTCACGACAGACGAATTGGTCACATGAATGACAAACGTGGCATCCGCACCGTTCACAACCGACTGAATGAGCGGGTTTTTGGTGATCTGGATGGCCGGCGGCAGGAAGACCACGCCGACATCGGTACTGGTAACGGCTTCACCGGAACCAACAGCGATTAGACTGCTCAAGCCGGACGGATCGACGTCACTATCCAATGCATCGTCGCCACCCACGTCCTGCAGACTAAACGAAGCGCCAGCCGGAACAACCACCTCGATCATGTAGTCTCCTGGAACTAGTCCGTCGAAGACATACAATCCGGTGGCATCCGTGTTGGTCGACGTGATCAATCCACCCACGTCATCGAACAGGTTCACCACCACGCCGACCAAACCAGTCTCACCTACATCCTGGATCCCGTCCCCATTGAGATCGTCAAAGACGAAGTCCCCGATGCTGCCGACGGAATACAGCCCAGCATCCACAGTGGTTTGGTTCTCGCCGCTCACCACCCCAACCAAGTCGCCGTGCCCGGTCACCGGATCAGCATCCGAATCCACTGCGTCATCTCCACCCGAGTCTTTCGGGCTGAACTGGAACGCGGCCGGCGGAATGATTTCGATAATATAATTGCCCGGCGGCAGCGCGTTGAAGACATAGGCCCCGGTGGCGTCCGCATTGGTCGTCGTCACGAACATGCCCAGGTCATCCAACAAATTCACCACCACACCAGCTATACCGATCTCGCCGGCATCCTGGATTCCATCAGCGTTCAGATCTTCGAAAACAAAGTCCCCAATCGATGCGAACATATTCAACCCAGCATCCACTGTGTCGATCACAGAACCACTCACGACAGTGACCAGATCGCTCCGACCGGTGATCGGATGAATGTCATTATCGAGCATATCATCCCCGCCAATGTCCTGTGGACTGAACATAGAACCTACCAGAGGGACCACTTCAACGATGTACAATCCGGGGGCAACACCGTCAAAAACGTAGGTCCCCGTCGCATCGGTGTTGGTCGACGCAATGAGTATCCCCATGTCATCTAGCAGGTTGACCAATACATTTGCCACGCCGACCTCGCCTGCATTCTGGATGCCATCCCCATTGAGATCATCAAAGACAAAATTCCCAATACTGCCCGGGAAAAACACACCGGCATCTATCGTATTCACCGTATCGCCGGAAGACAGCCTGATCAGACCACTGACTCCGGCCCCATCGACATCACTGTCGATCGCGTCGTCGCTTCCAACGTTCTGCGGACTGAACATGGACCCGGCCGGAGCCACAACCTCAATCGCATAGTCACCCGGAATCAGGCCATCGAAGACATACGATCCCGTTACGCCCGTATTCGTCGACGCAACGACAATTCCCATGTCGTCCAGCAGATTGACGACCACACCGGCGAGCCCAATCTCACCCACATCCTGGATTCCATCACCATGGAGATCGTCAAAGACGAAGTCCCCGATACCGGCGGGCAAAAACAACCCGGCATCCACCGTAGCCTGATTCTCGCCACCCACCACCGTGATCAAACCACTCCGCCCGGTCACAGGATCAGCGTTCGAATCCACCGTGTTGTCCCCACCCGCATCTTGCGGACTGAACTGGAATCCGGCCGGCGGCACGAATTCAAGGATGTAGTCACCCGGTGGCAGTGTGCTCAAGACGTAAGCGCCGGTCACATCCGTCGTGACGGTCGTCACAAACAGGCCCATGTCATCCAACAAGTTGACGACCACGCCAACGAGCCCGGTCTCACCGGCATCTTGCACACCGTCTCCGTTCA
>JAVJHY010947404.1:2871-16025 GCA_035593235.1 Phascolosoma agassizii | reverse complement strand
GGTTGCGAACGGCAATGGTTGCCAGGGCACCGATATTCATCAGTAGTTCGCCATCGCCAGTCACCACCAGCACTTCACGCTCTGGCTGTGCAAGCGCAAGGCCAAAGCCGGTCATAACGGCTGCGCCCATGACTCCGCCCATAGTGAAGATGTGGTCCGCGTCCTGCGTTAGCGCCGCAATGTCACGCGAAGTTCCAGCAAGACCCGTCACAATTAACCAGTCTGAATGTTTACCGACCAACTGTGCAACGATAGTGCCACGTTGCAGGGAAGGAGTAACTGAAGCTAGATTCGCAACCATGATGTCTCAATTAAATAATGTATTAGAACCGCAGCCAATCCGTGAGAGTTTAATCGGCAGTTCCTTAAAACGCTTTGGCACCGATCAGGTTGATTGCTCTCTTCATGTTGTACGCAAGCACATGAAGGCTCATCTCAGTACTCACATGTTCGATTGTTTTCGTTAAGAAGTGTGTCGCACCCATCCAGTGTTTTAGCGTGCCGAACGGATGCTCCACGGTTTCTCGCCGTACTTTCATCGCCTCAGGATGACGATCTAGGTTGGCCTGGGCACGCTCCAACACGTCTTCGTGCTCCCAGCGACCCACCCGACGATATTTTGCGGTCGTGCATTGCGCTTTGATGGGGCAACGGGTACATGCGGAGGTCCAGTACCGACGGATGTTCTTACCCAGCTCCGTTCCCGTAAATCGGTAGATCAGTCGCTCGCCAGCAGGACACTCATATTCATCGTCTGCAGCAACGTAGACAAAGTCGGCCCGGTCGAACTGACCTTTGGCTCTGTTGTTTGACGTGAGTGACTTGGGCACCGGTGCGGTGACGTTTTTTTAACAGGCCTGGAGGTCTTCGCCTCGGTAATACCCTCGATCAGCGAGTACCTGAAGGTGATCAACGCCGAGCTCAGACTTTGCTTTAGCCGCCATCGGTGCTAATTGACGACGATCGCTGAACTCATTGGTGACCTCGTGGGTCACGATCAGATGATGGCGCGTATCCACCGCCGTCTGCACGTTGTAGCCCACCATCCCAGTGCCTCGATGTCTCAGCGAACGGGCGTCGGGATCGGTGAGTGACAGTTGTTTGTCCGGTGCCTCAAGCATCCGGACTTCGAGCTTTTTTAGGCGTTCCATCTCCCCTTTGAGCTTGGCGATCCGGTCTTTGATTGGTTGGGTCTCTTTCGCTGGAGCAGATGCATCGGCGCTGGCCAGCGCGCCAAGGTATCGATCGATACTCGCTTCGACATCCGCCAACCGTCGCTTCATCTTGGTCCGCGTGTAGTTCTTATCCCGGTTGTTGACCACCTTGAACTTGCTGCCGTCGATCGCAACCAGTGTATCGGTGAGGAGGTTGACCTTACGACACAACATGACGAACTCACGACACACCAACCGGATGGCTTCACCGTTGTCCTTCCTAAAATCGGCTATGGTCTTGAAGTCAGGCGATAGCCGACCGGTTAGCCACATCAGCTCCACGTTTCGTTGAGTCTCGCGTTCTAAGCGTCGAGACGAGTGCACTTGGTTGAGGTAACCGTAGACATAAATCTTCAGCATCGAACGCGGGTGGTAACCGGGTCGGCCGGTGGCGTTTGCTTCGGTCTTAAAGCCGAGTCCCGAGATGTCTAGATCGTCGATGAAGACGTCGATGACCCGAACGGGACTGTCTTCACCCACGTAATCGTCCACGCGTTCTGGGAACATCGTGGACTGATGGCGATCCTCGCCATCGATAAATCCACTCATTGACTGCTCCATCAACCAGAAAGCAGTAGTATATCGAACGCAGAGTTTTCACACAGCCTCTGCCCAAAGCAGACGCTTTGGATTCCGGTACTATGCGACTCTTGTTCTTACATTTGTAGTTAGGTGCCATTCGGATGTCATCGACAGGGCTCGTCCGTTATCTACTCTGGGATTTTGGAGACACATTGGCTGTATGGCGTGGCAGCACCCCCGAATGGCTGGAGGCATACAGCTCAATCAGTTGGCGGGAAGAAATTGGCCCCGCTTGGAGTTTAGGGAAGATAGGGACGAGCGAGGTTGTGACGCATCTTGCTGAACAGTTGAACATCGCCGAGTCCGAAGTATTCACGCATTTGATGCGGGCGGACCTGTTTGAATTCTTTCCGTTTACTCACGAATTCTTCCTATCTAGGCAGCTGCCCCAATCGGTCGTTACGGTGAACCCGCCTCTTTTTCGTCAAATGGCAATTGCGCTCGGACTCGGCGAGGCAACCGACTCCATCGTAATCTCGGGAGAAGAAGGAACGATTGACAAAGGGGTGCTATGTGACGTCGCGTTGTGGCGCATGGGTATAGAGTGCACGAAAGATCGAGTTCTCTTGATTGATAACAAACAATCGAACTTGGACTCGTGGTCCGACCGTGTCGGTGTCGGATACCTCTACACCAGTGACGCTGCATTTCAACATGAAGTTGCTAATGGGCTCGATGGGCTAGTTACCTAAGGTCGGTTTGCGGTCGATAGCCGCAGTTCATCTGATGCGCATGGAGGGCTGCTTAGTGCCCCGAGCGGACCTTCATTGTTTTGAGCAACATCGATGTAACTCAGACCATTTGCTGTGATCAATTTTAGGAGTTGCAATAATTCGCTAAACCCAGGGTCGTTACACGCCGTGGAGACGGCCGAAGTTTGAATGACTCCTGCTGGCCCAAGGCTTATGCTATTCGAGTTCGCCAATCCAGGAACCTGCATGAAATTTGGTTTTTCCTCCAGTCTTTTTAGTGGGCTGTTGATGATGGTGGCGATGTCTGCATACGCTGCCACCGAAATCGCCGTTCCAGTAATAGTGGTTGGCGATCGCAGTGTTGGCTGCGCCGAAGATCCCGGTTGTATGAACCGCCTCCACCCCGATATCCCTATGATCGCCGAAGCGGAACCCGGTCAGCGGATAATCTTCAACAGCCGCGATGCTTTCGACCTGACCCTCAACCCGGAGAAAATTTCAAGCGCTAAGACAAATCCGCGACAAGGCGTCGGAATAGTCCATGCATTGACTGGGCCGGTCTCCATCAATGGCGCCAAAGCGGGTGACGTGTTGGCGGTGACTATCGAGAGCCTCGAGCCTGCCAAAGTCGGGTGGACTCAAGCCGGGCCATTGGGTTTTGCTGCTGACCAATTTGGAGCCGACGAGCTCTTCATCGTCTGGCGCTTAGACGATGACTATGCGGTTAGCGATGCACTGCCGGGTGTACGTATTCCAAACGGTAGTTTTCCAGGTGTCGTGACGACGCTGCCCGGCAAAGAATTACTGGCTAACGTGCTCGTACGCGAAACACAGCTGCTCAAGTCGGGCGGCACCGTATTCAATCCTGACCCGGACGAAGCCGAGCCAGCATCGTTGTGTGGAAAGGGAGGCTCGAAGTCATCTGAGTGCCTGCGAACAGTTCCGCCACGAGAGCACGGTGGCAATATGGACATCCGCTACATTACGACTGGCACCACTGTGTATCTACCGTGCTTAGTTGATGGTTGCGGTCTCGCGGTTGGCGACTTTCACTACGCGCAAGGCGATGGAGAAGTAGCCGGAACAGCGATCGAGATGGGCGGCAGGATGACAGTCACCGCTCGCATAACCGAAGACCCTCCGAATCTGGCTTATGGCCCTCACTATGAGGGTCCGGCATCAGTGCTGAGAATACCGTCAAAGCGATTCTATGCCGTTACCGGTATCCCGCTTAAAGACAAAGGCACCATTCCTGCAGATCTCGCTTACCTCGATTCTCCGAAGATTGCAGGACTAACCAACTTGTCTGGCAGTATCAATCTCGCTGCCCGAAATGCTCTAGCCGCTATGATTGACTACATTGTGGCGGAGTATGGCTATGACCGAGCGCAGGCATACATTATCGCGAGTGTTGCCGTTGATATGCGGATTGGGCAACTGGTGGATGCTCCCAACGTTGGTGTGACCGCGGTGTTGCCATTGGACATTTTTGTCGGTCGCGACTAGCGCATTCTACGGACGGTCTGGCCGACAGCAGACTGTAAGGTAGCGATGGCGAGGTGTCAGCCATCTGCCAATAGCGGTCGGGCTTACCGCCCACTAAGAGTAAAAACGCAATGAAAGATTGGATCAGGTACGAGGCTGAAGAAGGCATTGCCACGGTTACGCTAAACAGACCGGAGAAACGCAATGCAATGAGCCATGAAATGCTGCTGGACTTCCTCGGCGCAGTCGAGCGAGCGGGTGAAGACTCATCGGTTCGGGTTCTTATAGTCACCGGCTCAGGCGGCTCGTTCTGTGCAGGTGCCGATCTTGCGGATTTTGCCAAAGCTGCAGAACCCGGTGGGGAACGACCTCCGCCCGCGGAACGCGGACGGTGGTGGCACCTAGTTCATTGCCCAAAACCCGTCATTGCCGCGATTGATGGTCCGGCAATGGGTATGGGTGCAGAGTTTTCCAGTCTCTGCGATATTCGAATTGCCACCCCGCAGAGCCGGTTTGCTTGGAACTTTGCGCAACGCGGCCTCATACCTGACACCGGGGCCGGGAGTTGGCTGTTGCCTCGCCTGATTGGACCAGCACGGGCATTTCATCCTCTGTATTCCGGTGAATTTCTCTCAGCCAAAGCCGCTCACGCGATTGGCTTTGTCAACGAAATCCATGAATCTAAAGATCTGCTACCACGGGCATCTGAGTTAGCCAATCTCTATATGCAGTCTTCTCCTTTTGCGCAGTCTCGGATAAAAGAACTCATATATGAAGGCTTTACTTCTGACATTGGAGAACACTCAGCGCGCAGCGATTCCTTCCTGAACGAATGTTTTTCGTCCGACGACCATAAAGAAGGGGTTGCTGCTTTCCTTGAGCGTCGTGAAGCCCACTTCACCGGACGATAACAATGACGGCAGGCTCGTCCGCAGCTGGCCGAATCTTGCTTATCGATCTAGGCACGGTAGGGTCCGCTAACAAGCAAATCGACAGCATTTTGTGATCTACTTCAAACCTAAACGGAGAGCAGACCTTCGCTAAGGCGAACTTGGGGTCTCAAACGTGCCCATTGCAGACGTTTGGGCAGATATATGTGTCCAGAAACTCATGAGATACTTCGCAAAAGAACAACGGAAAGTGGAGGGGCTATCAGATGGGGCGAAAATTGGTAATTGCACTGGCGGTTCTCGCAGTTCTTGTCGCCGTTGCGATCTGGCAACGATATCGAATATTGATGCCCACGATGACGACCGGTGCTCCGGTACCACAAGTTTTGGATGCGAATCCAACGCCAGGCGGCCAGCCCGTTGGGGATGTGAAGCACTTCTCTGTCGTGCAACTAGACGAAGCGACCTATGCGATAGCGGAGCCCTACTCTTGGGCTCGCAATGTCAACTACCTGATTCTTGGCGATCAAAGAGCGTTGCTGTTCGACGCGGGCGTTGGCCACTATGACATTCGTCCCATTGTAGAATCGTTGACGAATCTTCCTGTGATTTTTATGCCTTCTCATTTCCACTTCGATCATACAGGGCAGGGGGATTGGGCAAACATTGCAATCGTTGATTTACCGCATCTTCGTGAACGGGCAGATGGAAACCTGTTGCAACCTACTTGGGGGGAACACCTAGGGTCTGGCGAAGCGATAGATTTGCCAGTGTGGGAAGTCTCAGAGTGGGTAAAACCAAATGGTGCAATCCAGCTTGGCAATCGTAACCTGGTACTCATTTATACGCCGGGGCACACAGACAATTCAATATCGCTGTTAGATGTTGAACGCGAGCTAATGTTTACGGGTGACTTTATATCAGACGGTGGAGTGCTGAATTCAATGTATCCAGGTGCAAATCTAGGGGACTTTCTGCAGTCATCAGATAAGGTCCTTCGCCGCACAATTGACATGCAAAAAATGGTTTTTAGAGGCGCACACGCGTCACCTGCTAACACGATTCCCAACAATTCCAGGAATGATCTGCAAATACTGCACGATCAGCTCATAGAGATCCGCGAAGGCAGACTTGAAGGGGAAGGTAGCTATCCAGTTGTCTATACCATTGCAGATGGCATGCTACTCAGCACAGAAGCTGTGTTCTTGCACGACTGGGAGCCTACGTATCCCGATGGTCATGCCGTGCATTAGCTAGTTGCTCTGAGGTCCGCTCCTGGCCGTCAGTGTTGGTACCCTGTGCTGTTCGACGAGGCTGCTTACCCGCAGCATATTGTGTGCTAAACCACATTGATGGGTTAAGTGGTCGCTAGTTTAGGTTTGGAGCGCCGCTAGAAAGCACCCACAGCGGGCGCTCGATGCGAGGCATAGAATAGCTGTAGTTCAGCGACGAATAGGAGTTGCAGATCGTGACAAAAGTCGTGCTTCTTGGAGGGCCAACTGGAGTTGGCAAGACTACAGTGCTGACGCTCTTGGAAGACAGGTTGCCAAGGTCTGCGATTTTAGATGCGGACCATGTGTGGCGCATTTCCCAAGACCTAGTCGCTGCCGGCACCCGCAGCATTGCCTTATCCAACGTGATCGGGGTGATTCAAGGTTACATTCAAGTAGGATGCGACGTGGCAATTCTGTCTTGGGTCTTTGCTCGGCCACAACTCTATGAACCAGTATCAGATCATCGCGCACATCAGCAAGCTACCTAGATAATATGGAAAACTTTGATTACTTTGAGTTGAGACGGCAGTCAGATGACCTCATCTACCAGTTTGACCGCTGTTTGTATGACGACGGATCTTACGGCTACAGGCGTCGTGATGCTGATCTATGGATACTTCGCATAGCTGAGCATGGTTGGGTGGCTGTGGATCCAGTAACTGGTGATATCTCTGGCAGACCTTGGTCTGTTTTATCGAAAGATCAAAAAGGGCATCCTCCCCAAGGCGATTGGGTCAGCAGGAAGGGTGCGAAGTCCTATGTCTACTCGTTGGTGTACAACGACGATCACTCATAGGGCTACTGCCGGCCGAAAGCGTTGGCCATCTGCTCAATGATGTCCATGCGTTTGATGCCTTGCTGGTTGAGCAGGGCAACGGCCTCGCCATCGGCTTCTGAGAATATCGCGATCAATACGTTCGCGAGTCGTACCTCCTTTCTCGCGGAAGACTGCACGTGGAAGACCGCACGTTGTAAATCACGTTGGAATCCCACCGTTGGGTGGGTCTCTTTTTCGGGGTCGATTAACTTCGCAACCGTGGTTTCGATATGCTGCGTCAGCGCGGCCCGAAGCTCGTCAATGTCCCCGCCGGCATGCTCAAGCATTCCGAAAGCCTCAGCTTCATCTGTCAAGCCAAGCAGCAGGTGTTCGACCGTCAGGAATTCATGCCGTTTGGTTTTGGCATCCACAAAAAGGCTATTGAGTAAGTTCTCAAGTTGTCTGCCGATCATCGGCGTATCGTAACGCTGAGGCTGGACTTCTACTAGCCCCCGGCATTTGCTGATGTCGGCAATGGACACTTTGTAGCCACTAAAGGCACGGTTCTGAAAGTCTGCCTTACCGTTGGTGGACCTAGCGGCGTGTTGAGCCAACAATCCACCACCCTTTGCCGTGCTACTTTGTTCTTAGAAGTAGTTTCGAAAAATGCTAGGAGGCGACAAAATCGCGTTTTTCGACCTGTGCTCAAATACGGCCTCGTACTGAAAGGCCCCACCGCTGTGTGTTAGCCCAAGGTCCGCCAACATGCGCCCAAATATAGTCGGCGCTTAGCTCCAGGTTACGGAAGGCAAACCACTGCAGTCCCAACGAATAAGTATGGTTCTCTGCGTTTGCCATCTGGTTGAATGAGTATACGGCCTGAACTGCAATTCTAGCCGTGGCATAAAAAGTGGCCTTGGATGACACCGCCCAGTTATCAACATCTTCTTCATCGAATCGGGTCTCTGAGTCAGAAATGGGTATCAGGCCGGGGAAAGGATTGTTGAGTACACGAAGGCTCGCAGTCCCATTCGTGGTCAGAACGCTGTGTGCGAGCGCCCCATCTAACGCGTAGTAGAACTTGCCTAGCTTTCCAAGATGATGCGAACTTAGAGTCACCGTGCGGATCTTCGTTTGGCTGTTGAAATCGTTTCGAGTTACGAGACAGTCATCCGGATTGGTAAAACAAAACTGTTGTTGTAATACAGCATCACTGTCATCCTCGTTTTGTATTGTTGCTAGCTGAACCGAGGTACGGTCGGTTAGATAGCGACCTACTGCTAGGGAGCCATTTACACCATCCAGGTCAGTATCCACCTGGCCCTGACTAATATCGCCATCTCGCATCCCGAGCGCTGCAGAACCGAACCAATCACTTTTGGCGTGCACATAGCGCACCTTTAGCGCATGGTTATCGGTGTTCAGTTCGGTGTCGGGTATGACAAAAAAGGCACCCGCGATGCCTGGAGTAGTCGACTTTTCTCGTTGAAAACCGTAGCTGATGCTACTACGGCGCGATAGAAATCCCGCTTCGGCCAGCGGCCCTCGACCTTCGCCCACCGGCGACCAATACCAAGTTACGTCTCCTAGGTAAGCATCAAGATGCAAGGATGTTTCATCTATTTGAGCATAACCAGCAAGCAGTTCAATTCGATAATCAGCCTGAGCAATGTGCGAAAACAACAGAAGAAAGAAGGCGGGTATTAGGTATCGAAACCTTGGTTGCCTTGATGTCATCCTGTTTAACCTACCTAATTCGACGTGGCGGCGCCCTTTTTCTTGTCTATTGTGTGCGTTAGTTCACCGGTAAGTGCACACGGGACGGACTCAACTGACGGCTCTACGCCGTATCTGTGTGCCGGTATCGAAAATCCTAGTTCCTGTCTACATGGTTAAACGGTGCGTATAGGTTCACCCAAAGGCGGGCATCCAGCTAGCTTCCGAGTGTTCTGGATGATCGACTGCTTGGACACCATCGAAGTTAGGACCTGCTCACAACAAAGGCCGCATTTTGGCACTAAGCCGCCCTCCATGCATATCAGATGAATGGCGTTATCGGCCATAACCCGACTTTCGCTGTTAGGCCTTAACGCTCGCGTCACCGAGTGGGTTCTCATTCATCGCTTTTACAATGTGCGGCATTGCGTCTTCAAAACCAGCGGGCACATTCAAGCTAATGAATCCACAACGCGTCGAACCACGATTCTCAAAGTCATGTTTGGTACCGCCTGGAAGGATTGCATAGGAACCCTTTTCTGCGTGACTCCATTCTCCGTCGATGAGGAGGCTAACAGTGCCTTCAATAACATAGAAGATGTGATCATCTTCGTGTTCGTGACTGCCCGGCCCCGCAGTATTCGGTTCTAACCACCATTCTGAGATTGAATAGCGCCCATCAGTCTCGTCACCATCTGCCTTAAACACTGCATTCATCCGGCCCATTTCGTAGGGCCGACCCTCAGTAGAATGCACAACTAGTGCCTTCCGCCGAGTTACTGCATCGGATTTCATGCTTTCGTCCCCATGTTTCACCCACCTAGCTCGCGATCATATGGCAAAGATACGCTTCAAAGTTCACACTCTTGAAGCGATCGTTGATCCTCAGACAACATTGCATACCCCCCACATTCGGGACATTTAGAAATGAAGCCAGCAACTCAGCGAACGGCAGCAATGGGCACCAAGTGCGCTTCGTCTACCGTTCAGCCTCGACGTCAGCTTACTCATGACATTGCTGACCTTCAAACACGCTGAGCTGGCCTTGGACAACTAGTCGGTCGCGGCCAACTGAGGACTCACAGTATAGAAAAACCTACGATCGGCGCGATGATACTAGAAATTGCAATTGCCCCGTGAATTGATCGGCGCGGAGAAATGAGACCAATAATCGAGACACTGAGAATCATCAGTCCTTGCGCTTGAATCGGTCGAAACGTTGATACGGGCCCCTCGGACAAAATCCAGGGACCGACCAAAACTTGACAACCTGTCAAGACACTCAGCACGAAGAAGTGAATGCGAATCCGATAGAAGTGTGTTTCATACGACTCAATAGCGTTTGGATCAGCGCCAACGAGCAGTGATGAACGAATCAATAGTAAGCCCGGCAACATCAACAGCCACAAAAAACTCAACGGCGTCCACTCGATTGTTCTCATGCCCCAAATTGCCCACCACTGCAGTACGCATACCAACAACAATCCAACCATCCATACCGCATGAACCCAGTAGAATTTATTTGTTTGCAGGGACATGGCAATACCGCTTGTTAGCTTGCCAATGGTTAGGGCGTAGATTAGTGCTGCAGCAACCGATACAAACTCAAAATGTGTCATAACTTGAAATTCTACCAGTATAGCTTGATCTACTTCGGGCACGTTGGGGCCGCGTAGGTCTGCTTAGCGGATGTCTGCTTTGCCTTCAGGTTTGGAGTAAATCACAAGATACTGGTGATTTACTCCACAAACCAACGTTCGCGGGACAGCAAACTAGGGCAAAATTCGGCCAGAAGCAGACGAAACAGCAACCTCGGCTAAGCCCAGCTCAACGCTACTTTGAGTCCTCGTCTGGGAGCAATTGAGTCCACTGATCTTCGACTTCGTTGATCTTGTCCTCATCCTTCATGAGTTCATTGATGTCGAACCGCTGAGGGACGTTGAGACCCCTCTTGAACGCTGCTCGAGATTCGAGAGAGTTAAACCAGCGAGAGAGATTTGGCATCTCTGCAAGGTCAATCCCGGTCCACTCTGCGCAGTACACCCACGGCCATGAGGCGATGTCAGCGATGCTGTATTCACCTGCCAGATACTCAACGGAGGAAAGCCGACGGTCGAGGACTCGGTAGAGTCGCTTGGTTTCGTTCAGCTAGCGGTCGACCACGTAAGGCAGTTCGAGTTCTTCGAGGCAGATGGATGCTTTCCAACCGTTCGGTGTGGATGCGGTGTACAAATCAATCATAGGTTTTCCTTAAAAGGCGTTCGAGTAGCGCTTCTACACTTGCCTTTGCTTCCGACCGAGACATGCCTGTTCGGCTGGATAAGCGCAATCCTTGTAGGTGAATCGACAACATCCGAGCGAGTATCTCTGGTGACAGATTTTCGTCGAATTCCTCCATTTCTCGGCCTTCCCTCACCATCTGGCACAATTCTTTTGCAAGTGTTCTCAATCCTTCGATTGCGTGCTTGTACAGTTCCTTGTTGACGTCCGCAAGCTCGAGTACTGAATTCACTGCCAGGCAGCCTTTACGTCTTTCTTTAGCGGAAATATCCAACAGCGTCTCATCGACAAACGCGCGAATAGCCGACACACCGATATGATGCGCCCGGGCTCGCGAGAACATCTCGCATCCCCGGTTGTGATATTCCGAGAGGACGTCGAAAAATAGAGCTTCTTTGCTCTCAAAGGCGGCGTAAAAGCTGCCCCTGCCGATGTTCATTGCAGCTAGAAGATCTTGAATGGAGGTAGCCCGGTACCCTCGCTGCCAAAACAAGTCATACGCATTCTGAAATGCCTGGTTGCGATCAATTTCTACAGGACGTGCCATATCCTAGTTCTGCACTATTCGATCCATATATTGCGGAACGTTCGATCCATAACGTCAACTGAGATATCAGTAGAAAGCAGATGGCTGAGATAGCAGAAGATTCTCGATACACGAAGAAATTCTTGTTATGGCAGTATTGGCCCGGCTCTCGATAGCGACCATTCAGATTAGACCAGTTAACGCCCCAAGCGGGCCCTTGTCGGCCAACTGCGGACCAAGGCCATTCATCTACTATCGAGTTCGGCCACGAGTTTCTTTGGTGCTACCAAGCGATAAGCGTCTTCGACAAGCACCGCTAACTCCGCCCAATCAACTTCAAACTCGCCTGACATATCGAGGAATACTCCTATCCAATTACTAAACGTTCCGGATGCACTGGTCGAGGGGCGAAAAAATCGACCACCCTCCGGTTCGACCAGTATTTCCTGTACACCGGGCGAAGCGGGGAACCACGCGGATACCCGCCCATCTCCTCGATGGTTGTCGTGGTAATAGCAAAGCGCGTGACTCTCTCTGACGAAGAAACATGGCGCGCAGCCGCTCGGAGCTACGTCTGCTCTGGCTGAGCCTGTGATCCACCACACGAGACTTCCGCGATCGTCTACCTAGCCGTCGTGGCCGGGGCGACTGGCCATCCATGTTTCCGACCAAAACCGGAAATCAGCGGCTCTTTTTTCCAAACAGATTATTGACCTCCTCGCTTGAAGCAACGCCGGAAGCCCAATCAAGACTACCATCTTCAATCAGCGTTCTTCCGGACTGAATAAGAGTCTTCGCAATGCTGGTGCGTACAGCACATCAGCTCCCGCGGCTTCATAAGCAGACAAACGGCTTATGGTTGCATCCAAACTGCAGCACTGATTCTCTCCACAGCCAAGCTTAGATCATAGATCGGCTTATCAGGTCTGCCAGAGAAATCTTCTATGGAGGCACCGACAACTCCTGTCGCTGAAACCAGACGGATGCACTTGCTGACCTCCTCAGGACTGTCGCCGAAACCGTTTTCCATGTCAGCAGTTATGGGAATACTGGTTGCACAGGAAAGTACCCTGCAATGCTCAAGCTTCTCCTGCAGAGTTACATTGCCGTCCATCCGGCCAAGTGTTTGTGCAAAGCCCGAACTGGTAGTCGCTAGCGCCTCGCAGCCGATCCCCTCAAGAATTAAAGCTGACCCAACATCCCAAGGGATAGGAATCGAGAATACTCCTGGATCAGAGTGCAGAGACTCAAAGCGGGCTGCTTTCTGTTCCTGTGTGGCCATTTCGATTCAGCTCCAATGCGTGAATCGCTAACGTTCGCTATTCAGACGACTGCTCGAACACCCCTGTCAATAATTCTATCCTCTTTGATTGGCGCATGTTTATACTGATCCATTTTGCGAGGGATAGTTTGACTAGTTATCGCAATACCTATATTGAAAAGCAAATTGAAGCACTGCGAGATAATCCTAAAATCATTGCATTGTGGGAAGCTGGTTCGGCCGCGACGGGTACCACCGATCAATATTCTGATATCGACCTGTCGGCTTTGTGCTCCTGTGACATCAATGAGGCGTTTGACATAATGGAATCGGCAATGCCACCCATTGCCCATCGCTACATTGAATCCACAGGCTTGCATTCCGATTCAAAAAGGTTTCGCATCTATTTTCACGACGGCGCGCCAAATCACTTTTTTGCAGACGTACACATTGTATCCGAGGGCTCCCGAGAGACTC
>JAVJHY010946357.1:0-16030 GCA_035593235.1 Phascolosoma agassizii | reverse complement strand
CATAATTCTGCCTCCAATTGTTGGATTTTATATGTTAACAAAGTTCGCCAACATAATATGGCAAAAATACTCGAAATATCCAGTAGTTTTTGTTAATTTATTCTATATAAATATGTTATGGTTCTGAATCGAACTGCCCTGCAGTGTTATAGACATCTTATTGGACATTTGAAACCATTGTAAAGGATATTTACCAAATTCCGAAAGGAATTAAATAGCAGCCAATTTTCTCTGCCCGAACAGTAGTGAAAGTTAGGTCGAGAATGACTAAACAATCTGCTTCATCACTTATACTTAAAAGCTCTGCCTGGAAAAGTCATATCTCATTGATTTTTAATATCTAAAAATTGGAGCAGCACTCTAATAGAACTTCCAAACAAAAGTAGGTAACACGTGACGTTTTGTAACCTCAACTAAGATAATTATTCGCAACATCATTTCGTGACCCCTAAGAGACCTTGTCATGAATTGTAAAAGCATTTTGGGGTTTTGTGTGAAACGCTTCCAAAAGTACCAGTAGGATTTTTAATGAGCTATTTCAGTCAATAAATCCCAACTTTTATATATAAGTTAGTGGCGACACGACATCGTCATATTTCTGTTCAGTGCAGCGATGTAACTGAACTCGGTGTTTCGCCACCGGTATCCTAAGAAGGTAGGTGAATCTACGCGCTGTTGTAGATGGCCTAACGCCCTTCGAACACGTACCAAAGGTCAATTAGACCGGGGAAGAAACCGTGAGGTAGACACCCTCCTGGTAGTCTGAAGCCGGGTAAGGGCAAGGATTGGATGATATGGTTAACATATGTGAACAACTGTAAGCATCGTAAATGTAACAGAGCCAAACAGACTGATAGGCTTGCCCCAAAAGGGGAAATGGATGAGGCTACGGGAGTCTAACTTGATCGTACGCGAACCAACTATCCGTCGGTGTAGAGGTTGAACCTAAGTCATCTGCAAAAGGAATATGATGGTAACGTGGAAAGCCGATAGAACCGCTCCGCGGCTGGAGCAGGCTAACTGTAAAGCAAGCTGTTGGAACTATCGGGGAATGATGTCGGAGAGTAGCGAATGCCTTTTTTGTAATGAGAAGGATATACTGAAGTCCGACGGGTGCCTTATCGCGAGAAAATTTGAATTATTTCTGAATTGAGGAAAGCAAATGACGGCAATTGCTGGTGCGTCTATAGCCTCCTACCAAACCTGGAAGTCGATTGACTGGAAGCAGGTGAAGGCGGAGGTAAAGAAACTTCAAATGCGTATTGCGAAGGCGGTTAGAGAGGAAAGATGGAATAAAGTCAAGATCTTGCAAAGGATACTGACTCGTTCCTTCTATGCCAAACTCTTAGCAACAAATAGAGTCACAAAGGGAAAAGGTAGTTCTACGCCGGGAGTTGATGGAGAGATCTGGAAAACTCCCGCGAAAAAGATGGTGGGGGCGCTATCCTTGCAACAGAGGGGGTATAAAGCCAGTCCTCTGAGGCGTGTTCACATTCCGAAAGGCAGGAATAGTAAGCGTCCGCTGGGAATACCCACCATCAGGGATCGAGCGATGCAGGCCTTGTATCTGCTCTCTCTTGAGCCAGTGTCAGAGACACTAGCCGATCCCAATTCGTATGGCTTCCGCTGTTTCCGAGCATGTAGGGATGCTATGGCTCAATGCTTTCTTTCATTATCAAGGAAGCGCTCTGGGCGATGGGTTCTTGATGCTGATATCAAAGCCTGCTTCGACGGGATCAGCCACCAGTGGCTTCTTGACCATATATCAATGGAAAAGGAAATACTGGAGAAATGGCTCAAATGTGGTTTCATTGAGAAACGCAAGCTCTTCCCAACGCGTGCGGGAAGTCCTCAAGGTGGGGTTATATCCCCGACTTTGTGTAATATGACACTCGATGGGTTGGAGAAAGCCGTTAAGGATGCCTCTCAACGTCGAGACAAGGTTAACTTTATTCGCTATGCGGACGATTTCGTCGTCACATCAGCAACTAAAGAACATCTTGAAAATGTCATACTTCCCGTCATCAAGAAGTTTCTTTCTCCTCGAGGACTTATACTCTCGGAGGAGAAAACAAGGATCGTCCATATTGACGAAGGCTTTGATTTTCTCGGACAAAACCTCAGGAAGTATCGTGGGAAACTGATCACCGTTCCAGTTAAGGATAAAGTTAAGGTCTTCAAAGAGAAGGTCAAGAACATAATCGTGGAATATCGAGGTCAGAAAACTGAGGTGATGATTAAGAGGCTAAATCCAATCATTCGTGGGTGGGCCAACTATCATCGGCATATCCAAGCAGGGACTACGTTTAACCGGCTGGGATTGATCTTTCGAGATGCTTTATTCAAATGGGCAAAGAGACGTCATCGACGTAAAACACCCAAATGGATAAGGAATCATTATTGGAATATTTCCCGGGATAAGTTGCATTTTTCGTGTGTAGTGAAGACCAAGGATAACCAAACCAAGGTGCTCCAACTACTCAATCCTAGCGATATTCAACTAGCCAGGTACATTAAGGTTAAAGGAAAGGCCGATGCCTTTAATCCGGAGTATCAGGAGTATTTTCAGTATCGCAAAGGTGCCGCGAACATGACTCTAATTGAAAGACGAGGGTTATCTGCCGCCGGTCTCCGGTGAAACGGAGACTTAAAGGGGCTTGAGCCGCCAGATGGGAAACTTTCTTAAGCGGTTCTTAGGGGGCAACGGGGGCGCAAGCCCCCCGATCCACCCGGACATTTATGGCCGGATAAGCCTGGCACGGTAGCGGAGCAGGATTCCCTTGTATGTGAACGTTTGTGCACATAGTCTTTATTCGCAAAATTCCGCATGCCTGTCGTTGCCTTTAATGGCTGACTGTATCAGCACGGTCATAGTCTTGATGGATGGAGCTATGCAAGAATCTCTGAAAAGGGAGTATTAGCATGGTAAATATATTTTAAGAATTATCTATTTTGGAGGTGTGTAAAAATAAATTGAACATTTCGCATCTGATCTTCCGGATTTTCGGTCATGATGTCGATATGGACTTCACCCCGGCGCATGAAAATTTAATTCCTTTTCAAATACTACTTAATGTATCCCCTTCAGGGAATGAATATGGCTTGGATTCCAGTCCCCCGGGTGATTACCCCGAGCTAACTTATCGGTTCTTCTCGGATTTCTGTAAAACTCCGAAAAGGAATCCCGGGAAATTTTCGACGACCTGACCGTTCACCGAGTTATTTACGGCCGCTTGCTGCGCTCCGACGAGCTTGGGCCTGGCCCATTCTCGCTACGCTACGCGGCCATAATAACTCTCGGGTTGATTGGGGAACCAAATTAATAAAACACATGATCTGCCACGCAGTAAAATAGTATTATAAATCTGTAACACCACTGTCATCAGGAAGATGCAATTTTACAGAAATCCGAGAAGAAGCAACAAGTCACTAATAAAGATTGATAAAGGTCAGCTCATACAGAAACGATTAAGAATGAATCACAATCATTGATAATGGAGGTTTTCCATTCCCATGCCTTGCCTTTCGTTCCACTGGTTGTCAGACCTATTCAAGCTAACTATTAAATGTGGAAAAACGATCTGCTAGGATTTTACGCGTGGGTTCCCATGCCCCATCCCCACAGTGAACATGATGCTGGAAATTTTGAGCACAGCGGACAGCACATATTAAAATACTTAACGAAAATTCGGGCAAAAACAGCCCAATCTTGATGTTTTCGTAGTAGATTTTTCTAAAGTCCAACAGGTTCCGAGCCTGGATAATTCATGCGCTATCTACTTTCGACCGTCATCTCATGTTATCTAAACGACCATCGCACATTACAATGATCTAGGAGGCTGTTAAAACTCGATCAGGGCGTGATTGATAGTTGGAACTCACCCATGGAAAAAAGAATAAAAACCAATACTTGATACTTCGTCGCGGCTGGATTCGGCATCATGCTCCTTCATAACCTATGGGTGTATTCAAGACAGGTCGAAGTGATCCGATTCTTAATTCTGGAAGCCAATCTTAACTTATGCTCCACTGTAAATTAATTTAGGATTTAGAAATGCGAGTCAAATCACTGCCTGTTTAAAGGGGATAAACTTAAAATCCACAGTGTAGGCTGAAACGTTAGCATTAGAAAAATAGGGTAATGGAAAAATAGATGGAACTTTTATATGGCAGCCGTTCGAATAAAATTCAATCTATCGAAGAAGCGTCCGAAATATAGGAGTAAATCCTTCTGAAGGATAAAACGTAACTGGTGGATGCGTTTAATTATTAATAATTGTGTGTACGAGTGTGAAGACTGTTTCTGTCAATATTTGATTTTATAAAGGGGCTTGAGTGGTGCTAGGAGCGAAAATGTACGTTTGGGATAGCGCTTTTGTGTTTTTTATGGGCCTTTGTTAACAGTGGCTAAAGTAAAGTAAGGATCTGAATATGCCGCGGGTACAGGAAGATTTTCTTCGCGCAATAGAAAATAAAATGAAGAAAACAAAAGAATGGAGCGATCTGGAAAGAAAAGCTTTGGCTAACCTCCTTGCACAATCCAGAAAAAACTTTGAGATAACGGATGAAAAAGTTAATGTTTATAGAGTTGCTGAAGTTATTGAACTCTCTTATAAGCCAATATTTGACATTCTATCTACCCAATACTTTGTCACTGAAGTCTACCCTTGTGAATACGAAGCTTTTTTCCATGCTGTACTGATTGACAAGTGCAACCCGGAACTGAAAAAACAACTGCCGATTCTAATGCCAACGGTATGTAAAGGTCTTCAAAAATTTTTTATTGACGAAGGATTTGAGCCAGAAGATACAAATCCACGTTCAAAAAGCGTTGTTGCTCGCCGTGCTGCTCATGCTTTTAGAATTATCCTACGTGACTCCTCCTAAGGGCTAAGAATCTAGAACCCCAAAGAGGTTGGAAAGGCAAGCTTGTACCTTTTAAAGTCATCAAAGTGAATACCAACAGGCTAATAATTTTTAAAAGGAGAAATGACCTATGACTAGTATACAACAACTAAATAGAATTTATGTAAGCCCTCTAATTCTTTTAATATCTCTGATGATTACCCCAAACCTTGCATTCCCTCAAAATGTTTCCATTGAGATACCCGAGAATGCACACCCAAAGAAATATGGAAGCCGAGGATGGGAATGTGATCAAGGTTATAGAGAGATCGACGAGGCTTGTGAAGCCGTCAAGGTACCAGCGAATGCATATTCAACAGGTTCGTCTTATGGACCGGGCTGGGAGTGTGATCGCGGGTATGAAAGAGTCGGTGATTCTTGCATTGCTATCGAAGTACCTCCAAATGCTTATTTGACCGCCAACAAAGGCGATGGCTGGAAATGCAATCGTGGCTATAAAAAAGTCGACGAGGGCTGTATCGCCATTAAAGTACCATCTAATGGATATTTAACGGACATAGGGTATGGATCCGGCTGGGAATGTGATCGAGGGTTTCGAGTAGTCGATGGAGCTTGCGTAGCCATCAACGTACCACCGAATGGATATTTAACCAAATCGCTCTATGGATCCGGCTGGGAATGTGGTCGAGGGTTTCAAGCAGTCGGTGAAATTTGTGTCGCCATCAACGTACCACCGAATGGATATTTAACCAAATCGTCCTATGGATCCGGCTGGAAATGTGATCGCGGGTTTCGAGTAGTCGATGAAGCTTGTGTAGCCATCAAATTACCGGCGAACGCTCACCTCGATAATTCCGGAAACTATTGGAGTTGTGACCAACCTTACGTTAGGCAGGATTCTGAATGCATTCAGCCTTAAATTCCTTAGAGCATGTTTCAAAATAGTTCAATATTCTTCACGACTCATCTTTAGGCAATCTTTTAACGCTTAAACGGCGCCAATAACATCGAAATATATTTATATTCCACCGTTCTTGTCGCCATTAAAGTGTCCAATCCTGACCCAAATCTAAGCATGAAATAACATCAAATTATATTGAAATACACTCTTAGAGGTAAATTCGGGAAACGTCAAAGGATAAAATGAGAATGCCAACCTATAATATAATTGACGACGATTCTATCCCATTTCTGCCTAAGTTTACTGAGATTTATTTTATTAAGTTATTATCAGATTGTTATTTCGCAGTATCCGCTGTAAGGTCTTGTCTATTAAATATTATGTTCCGCCTAATTGAGGTCTCTGGTTTTTATTAATGTTGCCAATGGCGTAGGATTACTACCTTGCTTCTTTCTTACCTTTATTGACTTCTTTGATCATCTCCTTGATTTCAATCGTCAAATCTACCCTTTAACGGTATGTAATTATTTTCGGTTTACAGCGTTTTGCAAAATTCATAACCAATTAAAAATTAGAATTTTATGAATCCACAAATCCTAAGTTAGGTACACTTATTGGGGGATTTACCATCCAACCGAACCGGTGTTGAGCACAAACTCGGCTATGCTATTTGATTCAAGTGTACCAAAAAGTGTACCTCAAATTCCGTGAATCTTTCGATTTTTGTGCTCAGAATTGATTCAGATTTAATTTTGCAAAACGTTGTTAAGAATACGTATTCTTAATTTTCGACTGCTGCTGAACTCGAAAGTACCGATTACTTTGCGTACAAGCGGCCGTTGGAATTAAAACGAATTCAAAGGTTTGGTCATGCCGTTGCTACAATATAGTCAAATGTCATAGTCCCCGGAGTGCGGTATTCTGTTCATTCGAAGATCTGTGGCTATGATTTATTAATATCAGCTTTGTATTAGGAGCCATAAAATATTAAGGCTGAAAACGAATGTGATAGCATTAAAGAAAAGAGAATAAAATGGAAATATATGTTGGAAATATGTCGTATGATGCAAGCGAAGATGATTTGAGATCCGCTTTTGAACCATTTGGGCAAATTAAGTCCGTAACCTTAATAAAGGACAAGTTTACTGGCGATTCAAAAGGTTTCGGATTCGTTGAAATGGCTTCCAAAGAAGAGGCACAAGCTGCAATAGACGGCCTGAATGACACCGAGCTAAATGGCAGAAAGATTACCGTGAATGAAGCGCGTCCTCGCGGTGGTAACGGCAAGAGCGGAGGCGGAGGATTCGGTGGTGGAAATCGGGGCACCGGGGGTGGACGCAAGCGGCCACGTTACTAATTTCGCGATGAAATTAAAATAGTTAACCGGGAATAGATAGAGCGTCTAAAATAGCAAAGACATTAATTTCCAAAGGGACGCAATGCCAGGCGACCGGACTGATGAATTAAAAATTCATCGTGATCAAGAAATCAGAACATAGAGGAGCTTCTTGCAAAAGTCTCTCTAACCGAATTTCGATAATAGGCACACATATTCAGTCATAATGCATAAAGCATATGGGAGAAATCTATGCACGTTTATGCAATTGTGATCAAATTCGCGCATATTATCTTCAAAATTCAACCTAGACATACTTTTGCAAGAAGCTCCTTAGGAGAAAGAATTATGACTAATGTCATTCAAGCCGGAAGTCATGTCAGCCTGGAGTATAAGTTATCAGTGGATGGATCTATACGCGAAGATTCAAGAAAAACCCGTTCCCTCAAGTATATTCATGGGAAAGGGAACCTTCTTCAGGGGTTTATCAAGCGTTTGCAAGGACTTAAGGCTGGAGATGAGCGCAATTTTGAATTGTCTCCAGAAGAGGCGCATGGGACGCATTCCCCTTCAGGTATCCAAGAAGTCCAGAAATCCGAGCTTCCGGTCGAAATGAATCCCAAAGTCGGCATGAAATTCAATTGGAAAAATCGGGCTGGTGAACTTGTTCCATACAATGTCACCGAAGTGAATGAAAATAGCATAATACTTGATAATAATCATCCAATGGCCGGAAAAACATTTGTCATTCAGGTACAAATATTAACCGTGGAATAAGGGGAATCGGGGTATTTACATTGCAGGCGCAATCTTGGCGCAGCTCAATAAATTATATTGGAGAGCCAATTGAAAAACTCTCTTCGGTAGAATTGCGGTTCAAAATATGCATGATTGTCGCTCATACGTAAAGAGCACATAGGGTAAACGCTATGCACCATTATACAGGATCAACAAATCTACGAATTTTGCCCTCGAAATTCAGCTCGAACATATACTCAAGATCATCAGGTTTTCGAAAATTAGAACTAAAATTGGCTAATAATACAGACTCTCATTTAAAGCTAAAAAATCTCAACCAGGGTATGTGTATCCCGTTGCCGCTGCGCTAATCCTAATGGATTACTGTCTCGTTACACTCGGCTCAGGGAAAGTATTTTTTGGATTTGTTACTAGTACCCGGGGTGATTACCCCCGGGCTAAATTCTCTATCCCCTTTGGGGAAAAACGAGCGGGAAGAATTTTGAAAACCCTGACTACGCACAGTATTATATTTTGCAATTTGGTCGAAAGAAAAAGAAATTTATATGAAGGAAAATCAACATAGTTCGTTGAGGAAACGCCACGATAAGAACTCCGGAAATGGCGATCACGTCAACACGCTTTCAGGACACCCATTGAAATCACAACCATGCAATGTTGCCATACAGGATTTTAAATCTGAAGGGATATTTACCGCCCTTCTTCCACAACTTCAACGCGCAGTAGCAGATAACGGTTATCGCTCGCCAACGCCGATTCAGGCGCAGGCCATTCCCCACCTGATTGAGGGACGTGATCTGCTTGGGTGCGCTCAGACCGGGACGGGGAAGACTGCGGCTTTCACGTTGCCCATTCTCCATTATCTCGCTCAAAACAATGGTAAAGCCGTACCTGGTGAGCCCCTTGTACTAGTGCTGGCGCCAACACGTGAACTCGCGGCGCAAATCGGCGATAGCATTTCCAGGTATGGCCGTCATCTGCCAATCACCCATGCTGTTATTTTTGGCGGCGTCAGTCAGAATCAACAAGTCAGCAAATTACGTCGAGGTCTGGATATTGTCGTTGCTACACCCGGCCGACTTCTCGATTTGATGCAACAACGCCGCGTATGCTTAGATAGCATAAAAGTTTTTGTTCTCGATGAAGCAGACCGAATGCTTGACATGGGGTTTATTGACGACATCCGCAAAGTGATTTACAGGCTGCCTAAAAAACGCCAGACGCTCTTCTTCTCTGCAACCATTCCAGAGGAAGTCGTCACACTTGCAAGCACACTTTTGGATGACGCTGTTCACGTCACCATTGCGCCCGAGCGGCCCGCAGTTGAACGGATTACACAAAAGGTTTTTTTTGTCCGAAAACAGTCTAAAAATGCCTTGCTCGCATTGCTGCTCGATGACTCTGGTTTAAACAGAGTTATCGTATTTACAAAGATGAAACACGTTGCCAACAGGGTCGCTCAGAAACTCTTGGCCGCGGGTGTCAGCGCCGTTGCCATTCATGGTAACAAAAGTCAAATCGCACGAACACAGGCATTGGCCCGGTTTAAATCCGGTGGCGTTCGAATTCTTGTAGCGACAGACATAGCTGCACGAGGTCTTGACGTTAACCGTATCTCACATGTAATCAATTACGACCTGCCCAACGAACCGGAAACTTACATACACCGTATCGGCCGCACCGCTCGTGCTGGTTCGGACGGAATTGCTTTCTCGTTCTGCAGCTCGGAGGAGCGTGACCATTTAAGGCATATCGAGAACCTGCTCGGCATGCCGGTGCCGGCGGATACCGGTCATGCCTATCATTGTGAGAAAGCGCGCACTTCACCAGGTAAATCCGGCCGGATCGCTCTGAAGCAGCCGCGTGGACGCCGGCCGACAAAGGCGCGAAAGAAACGTTACACCCCAAACTGAATTCACAATCCAATATACACCTTACATTGGCTATATTTTGATTAACAAAACAAATTGTATCAAATTATTAACAATGACTTGTCATTTGTTTGTAATATTTTAAATCTAAGGGGGCTTATATCAGTACAAGTGGTCAGGACTACGAAGGGATTGACTCCGTAGCAATCATCGGCAGCTACGTGCCTCGCCGGTGCGGCATTGCCACCTTCACGACCGACTTGGTTGAAGCCGTCTCCTTAGAAGCTCCTGAAATAAATTTCTGGACAGTCGCCATGAATGACAAACCTGAGGGATATGCCTATCCTGAAAAGGTGCGCTTCGAGATCAACCAGAATAGATTGAATGATTACAGTATCGCTTCGGAATTTCTCAATATCGGCCAGAATGATATTGTCAGTGTGCAGCATGAATACGGTATTTTCGGCGGCCCGGCAGGCAGCCATCTCTTAAAACTTCTCGGGGAGCTTCGCATGCCGGTGGTGACAACGCTGCATACGGTTCTAAAAAATCCTGCCCCGGAATATCTTGAGGTCATGTGCACACTGGCGGACCTTTCCGACAAACTGGTCGTCATGAGTCGCCGTGCTGTTGATTTTCTCAAAGAGATCTACGGTGTTCCGGACGAAAAAATTGCCTTTATCCACCATGGCATTCCTGATACGCCGTTTATGGATCCCAACTATTACAAAGATCAGTTCGGCGTGGAAGGCAAGAAGGTATTGCTTACATTCGGCCTCCTTTCCCCAAATAAAGGTATTGAAACCATGTTGCAGGCGCTTCCGGAAGTAATCAAAAAACATCCGGATGTTACCTATATTATTCTAGGTGCAACACATCCGCATGTTTTGAAGGCCCAGGGAGAGGAATACCGAATCAGTTTACAGCAGCTAGTGCGTAAACTTCATATCAGCGATCATGTCATTTTTCAAAACCGGTTTGTCAAGCTAAAAGAATTGTGTGAGTTTCTAGGGACCGCAGATATTTATGTAACTCCCTATCTTGAAGAATCCCAGATCACCTCCGGGACGCTTGCCTATGCGATGGGGACTGGCAAGGCTGTTATTTCAACGCCTTACTGGTATGCGACCGAGATGCTTTCCGATGGACGGGGAAGAATTGTTCCATTTAAGAATCCTGGAGCCATGGCCGAACAAATCATCGACCTTTTGGAAAACGACACTAGCCGCCACATGATCCGCAAAAAAGCCTATACCTTCTGCCGCGAGGCAATCTGGAAAGAGGTTGCCCGAAAATATCTCGAGGTCTTTAGCGCCGTCCGGCTCGAACGTGCCCGGAATCCCCGGCCCCGGCACACCTACGTCGAAAATATCAAATCTATCACAAAATTTGAACTTCCGGAGTTAAAGCTTGATCATTTGAAAATCCTTACGGATGATACAGGTATTTTACAGCATGCTACCCACACCATCCCCAACCGGGCTCATGGCTATTGTACCGACGATAATGCCAGGGCGCTGATGGTTTCTGCCATGGGGCAGAAATATCTGCTTACGGATAGCAAGTTCTTTGATGCTCTCAGCAATCAGTACCTCAGCTTTCTTCTTCATGCCTTCAATGATGAAACCGGGCGATTTCGTAATTTTATGAGCTATTCCCGGCAGTGGATGGAGGAGGTGGGGTCCGAGGATTCGCACGGCAGGGCAATCTGGGGCCTTGGCAAGGCTGTAGCCTTTCTTGACAATCCCGGGCAATTGGCAATGGCCACGACCCTTTTCAGTCGGGCGCTGAAAACGGCCGAACAATTTAGTTGGCCCCGCGCAATCGCTTTTGCCCTTGTGGGTATCCATGCCTATTTGTACAAGTTTTCAGGCGACAGCGAGGTTCGCAGGGTTCGGGAAGTCCTCGCAAATACTCTTTTTAATCAATTCAAAAGCAATGAAAAAAAAGATTGGCCCTGGGTCGAGAACACTTTAAGCTATGCCAACGGCAAGCTGCCTCACGCCCTGCTGCTCTCCGGCCAATGGATGCAGCGAAACGATATGATCGATCTGGGAATCCGTTCTCTAAAATGGTTGCTCACGATCCAGACCGAAGAAGGCCACTTTGTACCCATCGGCAATAGCGGGTGGTATGGAAAAGGCGGCCCACGAGCCCGGTTCGACCAGCAGCCAATCGAGTCAAATGCAATGATCGAGGCCTGTGTCGAAGCGTATAACATCACCCGAGACAAAACCTGGTTTGATGCTGCAGTTATGTGTTTTAACTGGTTTCTTGGACAAAATGATCTGAACATGCTCCTCTACGATGCCAAGACTGGAGGCTGCCGTGACGGGTTGATGGCTGACGGCATCAACCAGAATGAAGGCGCCGAGTCGACCCTTGCCTGGCTGCTTTCGTTGATGACGCTGAAAAAACTTTATGCCGATGAGATTTTAAAACAGTCATCAAAATCAGCCAGTTAGAGATAAGGATTTCCTATGCGCATCGGAATGCTTTCCCCCATTGCCTGGCGTACACCGCCTCGGCACTACGGTCCCTGGGAGAGTGTCGTTTCCCTCATAACTGAAGGCCTTGTATCGCGAGGCCATAATGTTACCCTTTTTGCGACCGCTGATTCGCTGACATGCGCCAGGCTACATGCTGTTTGTGCGCGCGGCTATGAAGAAGACCCTGACATTGTGGCGAAAGTGTGGGAGGGCCTGCATATTGCAGAGCTCTTTGAGCATGCAGACGAGTTTGACGTTATTCATAACAATTTCGACTTCCTTCCCCTGACCTATTCTGACCTGGTCAATACTCCAGTCGTAACAACCATTCACGGCTTTTCCTCGCCGGGAATCCTGCCGGTTTACAGGAAATACAACAGGCAGGTATTTTATGTTTCCATTAGTGATGCCGACCGCTCATCTGATCTTGATTATATCAAAACCATCCACCATGGAATTGATCTCAACCAGTTTGATTTTCAGCCAGAGCCGGAGGACTATCTTCTGTTTTTTGGCCGCATTCACCCTGACAAGGGCGCAAAAGAGGCTATTGAAATTGCCAAAGCGTCTAATAAAAAACTTATCATGGCCGGTATTATCCAGGATGAAAATTATTTCAAGCAGCATGTCGAACCATTTATTGATAATAAAAGGATTGTCTATGTAGGGAGCGCTGATCCCATCAACCGTAACAGTCTTCTTGGAAAAGCCTCTGCGATGCTTCATCCCATTAACTTTAACGAGCCTTTCGGCCTTTCAGTAATTGAATCGATGGCCTGTGGTACACCCGTGATCGCAATGAACCGAGGTAGTATGCCCGAGCTTATCCAGGATGGAAAAAACGGGCACCTGGTCGAAAGCGTCGAGGAGGCAATTAACGCAGTCGGTTTGGTTAAAGAAATTGACAGGACCAGTTGCCGAAAAACTGTGGAAGAAAGATTTACAGTTGACCACATGGTGGAAAAATATATTGACGTCTATAAGAGCGCTGTTTTTTTACGGTCTTGAATTTTACGGATTTCAAACTAACTATCAAAACGATAAATAGTAATAAAACTATATCAGGATAGCCTATGCCCACAATCAATAACCTAGTTAAAAGACACCCTCACAATCCTATTCTCACCAAGAATGATGTGCCCTACGAAGTGGGGACAGTCCATAATGCTGGGGTCGTTAAGCACAATGGCAAGTACATTATGCTTTTTAGATCTCATCTGCACAACGGGCGATCGATCATCGGCCGAGCCGACAGCGAAGATGGATTTGTTTTCACTGTCCGGCCTGAGCCCTTTCTTATTCCATCTACAAACGGAGCGTTTGCTGCATATGAAGAGTTCGGGGTTGAGGACGTGCGGATAAACCCTTTAGGCAACGAATATCTTCTCACTTACAGCGCCTACTCTCGGCATGGGGTTCGTATCGCGCTGGCGCGGACAAGAGACTTTGAGAACATCGACCGCATCGCACTAATCACCCAGGCCGACCTGCGAAATGTGGTTATTTTTCCAGAAAAATTTCAAGGAAAATACGTGCGTTTAGATAGGCCGCATTCCGAGATTTCTCCCTGGTCTATATGGATTTCCTATTCACCCGACCTCGTCCACTGGGGCGACTCCAGGGTGATTATAAAACCGCTTCAGTACCACTGGGATGAAATGAAAATTGGGCCTGGAGCGCCGCCAATCAGGACTGAAAAGGGCTGGCTTTCCATCTACCATGGCGTTTTTAAAACCATGGCAGGTGCTGTCTATCGACTAGGCGTTGCTCTCCACGACTTAAAAGATCCATCCAAAGTAATTGGTGTTTCCGACGATTGGATTCTCCAGCCCGAAGACCTGTGGGAGGTGAGTGGGTATGTGCCCAATGTTGTATTTAGCTGTGGCGCTGTTCCCGAAGACGATGGAACTCTAAAAATATACTGGGGCGGAGCTGATTCGGTCATGTGTGCTGGAACAGCAGTGATTAACGACCTTGTCCAATTATGTATCACAAAATCTCGTCCACCCCTGTAACCTAATATTTGATAGGATCATACATTAATCACTGAGTGTTATGGAAGCAAAAAAAAACAAAAAGTTAAAAATTAACCGGAAAAAGAAAAAAATACTGGGTGATGCATCGCGTGTAATTCCTCGCGTCCACATTCCCCCTAGCGAGGATCGGCGGCGGCGAATTATCCAACATATAATCGACCTGCCTGACATCGAATCAGAAAACATTTTAACCCAAATCATGCTCGATTTTTCCGATCGACACAAGAACATCGAACGCGTATTTGATCGGCATTTTAATTTGGTAAAAGGCGACCTCCCCCTGTATATCACGCTAGGCGATACCAAAAAAGCTCTAATCGGCGCCTACTTTACGATGGAATATTCCATTGAATCCGCGGCCCTGTTTAACCCTTCGATAATCCCCCATCCTGACCAGAGTTCAGTGGAGGACGGGAAATTACGATTCATAATGAGCCTCCGTGCCACCGGAGAAGGTCATATTTCTTCAATTGTTTTTCGGGCCGGCGTCCTGGGAAAACACAATAAAGTTCAATGGGACCCAGTCAGCAGTTACGTGAGCACGCCGGAACCACACTTGAACACGTTGTATGATCGCCACCTTTTTCAGTTAAAACTTAACGAAATGGATGCCTGTAGCGAAACGACATCATATATTCTTAATAGTTTGTCCGAACATTTTACAAAGACAGAATTGAAAGAAAAAATCGAAAGCCTTGGCGCAATACCAATTTTTTCGGAACCGCGACAAAATGAATCAATTGAAACGATGTATTGGCTCGCTAATTCTAACTATGAACTCCATTTCAGGCCTGATCAGAAGATCTCAGAACGCGTTATTTTTCCGGTGTCCGAAAACGAAAGCCGTGGTATTGAAGATGCCCGATTTGTGCAGTTTAAAGATGACGGTGGCGAGGTTACATACTACGCAACCTACACGGCTTATAACGGTTTTAAGATCCTTCCTCAATTAATTAAGACCAAAGATTTCGTCAAATTTAATATAAGCACATTGAACGGAAACTCAGTGCAGAATAAAGGCATGGCGCTTTTCCCGCGGAAAATAGGAAGGCAATATGTCATGCTGTCCCGGCAGGATGGTGAAAATAATCATATCATGTTTTCAGACAACATTCATTTTTGGCAAAACTCTGAAGTCATCCAACAGCCTGAGCATCCCTGGGAATTTTTCCAGATCGGTAATTGCGGCTCTCCGCTAGAAATCGATGAAGGCTGGCTTGTGCTTACTCATGGCGTTGGTCCCATGCGTGAGTATTCAATCGGAGCTATACTTCTTGACCTTGAAAACCCTAGGAAAATTATTGCCCGCCTGGATGAACCCCTTCTGTTCCCGCATGAGGAAGAGCGCGAGGGATATGTCCCTAATGTAGTCTATAGTTGTGGTGCGATTATCCATAACCACGAATTAGTCATTCCCTATGCCATGTCCGATATCATGACTAGTATAGCAACGGTTGAAATAGGTGATTTGATGACCTACATGCGTGCAATAGATTGTTGAACGAAGTCGCTACGCGACAGGAAGGCCGTCCTGAATTCTACATTCCCGTTGAAAATGATTTAGCGAATCCGCCGTTTTCAAATCTTTCCCTTCCATGGGCTCTATTGACATTTCTCATCACTAAAACCGACAGCATCCCTCCCTTTTCTCAATGTAGTATCAAAATCTTAGTCAGATTTAATAATTATACCTTGAACGCCGATTTCCGCGTTGATGGTTTTCCCCCTGACTTTCCATTCACCCATTTTGTGAATTAGGCAGATAAACGGTA
>JAVJHY010945303.1:0-16031 GCA_035593235.1 Phascolosoma agassizii | reverse complement strand
GCGGAAAACAAAGAACTCATACCTTGAAAAATTCAGTCCTTTGTGATGAATTTCAATTCGTTCATTTCGCAGGTTTTTGTTGAAATGTGTCAACTTATTTCAGAACAAGACACATTCGAAGGTAGGGGTAACGCTCGGTGTATCTTATTATCTGGATAGTTGTCTCTAGGTCATAGACTTTATGAATCTTGGTGGTGGTCTTGACCTTCTTGATTTTAGTAGTTGGATTGTAGCTTGTAAACTCTTCTTCATTGAGTACAGAAAATAAAGCTTTGATAATCTGGATGTAGTTGTTCCTATTGTGGGATTGATAGGGAGTCAGGAATTCAGTAATTTCTTTTCTAGTGATAAATTCGATAGGCCGAGTTGCTAGTTTTTTGGACTATAGGAATTTAATAAATCTTCCTCCTCGATCCTGATAATTTTTAAAATTTTCTTTTGAGGTATTGGATTTAAACTGGATGGCTCTGAGGATTAGTTTCTCCGCATTAAGTTCTTGATCCGTTTCTGTTTTTGGGATTGGGGACCAACCTGATTTCAGTTTCTTTAAAAGAATAGCAGCAAGGTTTTGGAAATAGAGAATCCGTTCCTTCTTGTTTTCATAAGGTTACCAGAATGCTTTATCCCAAAATTCTTCCCAGACCAAATCTGGAATCGCCTTTTTAAGAAATAAAATTCTACATACCATTTTTTAGTAAGATCTCCATCTCGATTACATACAATAGGTTCCGAAAATTTCTTGTGTCTCATACCTGTTTCTTGATTTCAATTATTGTGTTAAATAATTGATTATCAGAGGTCAAGAACTTTCATCAAGCGTCTTGAAAACCGACGTACCTTAACGGGTACCGGGGGTTCGAATCCCTCCTCTTCCGCAAGTACTTTAAGGGCCATCCACCAAGATGGCCTTTTTTGTTGGTTTCCAGTAGCCGAATCATTCCCTTTTTGGGTTTATGATAAGTTCGAGAAAATTCAAAATTATCTTCATCTCTTAATTGGCGCTAACAGTTTGCATAGCAGCGCTTACCAGTTTTTGCCGGTAATTGACGACTATGTTTCGTTGTGTACTCGTATATACTCTTCAATTTCTAAGCGTGCTTCATGGTATTTGGTTTTGTTAAACCTAAATAAAGAGTTATGGTTAATACAATTATTATAGCTAATCGTAATAAACTTAATTTCTCCCATAGCGAACCTCTTTCTACTAGTTCTTGGTTTATGATACCTTCATAGTTAGTACTTACAATATCAATCAACTCAGGAACAAAGTATAGGAAGGTGACAATCATAACTACTATATATCCAATAAGGGTAATTAATATGTTCTTCCTTCTTTCTGTTTTCCAGAATATGAACAAGGAAATAATAATCAGCAAAATTGTTATTGGGTGAATCTTAGTCCAAAATGCGTTGGCATTAAGTCCAAAATCTCCTTGAAACATACTTAAGGATTGTGGTGGTGAATCATAAGCTCTTGGCCATACAGCAAGATGCTCATAAACCGCTGCACCAACAATAATTGAAAAACTTAAACAGGTAATGGCATAAATCAAATTTTTGTAATCTTTCATATTATTTCAATTTTTGTTTTAGAGTTTAAAGTTGTTAATATCTATTACTGGTTTCTCTAACCCAGATGAAATCTTGCACACCGTCAATCATATCGATTGTGGTCATAGCTAAGCGATTATTCATTTTCATGTACTGCTGGACCATTAGCTTTTCGTTCTCATTCAAGTTAAGTTTCCCCAGGTAATTAAATTTTTCTTCTCCATCTTCATTCACTAATGTGAAATCGGTTTGGCTAAAAGAGATGATTTGACCAGTATAAATCAACCCTTCGTTTCTGTCGATAGTTGTTATCTTGAGTTCATTTCCCAAAATACTATATTGGCCCCAATTGAAATAATCCATATTCTGATTATTAAGGATAAGGATTATACCTAAACTTGGAATCGCTTTAAGTGTACTTTCCTCCGACTGCCAAGTGCCTCCCATCTTTCTAAAGTTTTCCCATGAAAGCAAAGATTCTTTAATTTCGTCATTTAATTCTGCCAGCCCTTGATAACTATAGTTATATGGTTCATTATCACTTGGATCGGTAAGTTGCAATTGTTGTTGATTCAAAATACTTATTTGATACGTTAGATAGCGATCCCCTTTCATGTCGTAAAGCTTTAGCTCGTTATTTTGAACTTCATAAACACCTAATGAAAATTCAGGCAAAACCAAATCTTGATACGCTTCTGAATATACTTTCTCTGCATAGTAATAGCCATCTTCAGTTAAAAATAGACCATCATAAAGAAAGTAGTCGCCTTCTTGTGGAAGGTGAGCCCAAAAGCCTGGGATACCATTCTGTGGAAAAGCAATTGTGGAACTCATAAGTAAGCAAAAAATTGAGATTAAAGTTTTCATGATTTTCAATGTTTTATCTATTAAAAAACAGTTAATTTTTCTCCAACACCGGAACAGTTTTCAAATATTCCCAAATGGCATGAATTTCCTCATCATCCAGGCTTGAAAACGTTGGCATTAATGCAGACATTTTGTTATTATCAGGTCGCATGCCTTGTCTTACCAATTGGTCAAACTCCGTCTCACTGTATTTTCCAATTCCATCTTCTGGATGCATCGTGATATTAGGAGCAGATATGGCTCCAATAGAAGGCAATTCAATTAAATTTCCACCGCCAAAAAATCCAACTGATTTTTCTGGTGCTTGCAAATTGTTTGTTGCAAATGATGCACTATGGCAATTGGAACATTCATAAACTTCTGTTGCTAGATAGCGGCCAAATTCAATGGTATTATCAATAGATGGTGTGCTGATTTTGTCAGATGAATATTCTTCTGGACTGAACAAACCAAATTTTTCTAAGGCTGTCACCAAAAAAGAATATTTAGGCGTGGGGATTTGCTGATCACTTGCAGCAACAAGTGGATCATCAGAGCGAAGAAATTTAATAATGGAGCTTACATCCTCATCTGAAAGATTTACTTTAGTCATATATGGTCCTGCGAAGTGTCCGTCTCTTTTGATACCTGTTCTAAAAAGGTAAGCTAATTCTTTATCAGAATATCTACCCATTCCGAATGTAGCATGCTTTGTAATATTACCAGACCAAAACTCACCAAAGTCGTTTTCGGCAGTTGATAGGAGTTGACCACTCAGTTTGCCATCTGCTCCCATATGACAAGTGACGCAAAGATGTTTGACTATTTTAGCACCACGTTGAAGTGAAGCAGAATCCGGCAAAGCGACTAGGTCAGGAGATTGGGTGGTGTAGGTTGGAGCAGAGCTAAAGTTGACCCATAAACCAATAGTTATAATTACAATAATTAGTATTGTTACAATAACACCTAGCCCTTTAAAGATTTTTTTCATTTGGATTTCAATTTTGTGATTAAAGAATTGTGGCAAGGACTTTTCCTTTGAGAACATCACAAAGTTGAAATAAAAGCCAGTGGGATATTTTAAATCATGTAGCGAAGATTATAAAATTTGTCGCAAATGGGTATTTTTAGAAAGGATTGAGCCTTTATTAATCCATTTTCACCACTTCAGATGGGCTGAAACTAAACTCATCTTCTAAAGCATTTGGGGAAAAACTCTAGTAAACGATTCAGGAATTCTGCGACCACATAATTCACAGCCATTTCTTTTGGTGTAAGTTCCTTACCTGGTTTACTAAACCGTTCTTTCCGTAATTGTCTTTGTCGTTTCAAATTTTTTACGTGAAGTTGTACATAATCATGCTGATAATCAGCCTACTACTTCTTATGCGACAAATTTATAAGCCCTTGCAACGAATTTGCAACCCTTCCCTTTGACTTCTCCTCAACTTTGCAATGTTCAATTCTTTTTAAACAAAAACGATATTAGAGTTTATCGTACGTTAGCGAACGATGTAAAAAACACTGAAGTTAATTTTTGTTGTTGCATAATTTATTTCACAAGCTCATCTTAAAAAATAAATATGAAGAATGTAATCATTTTGCTAGTAGGTATTTTGTACCTGCTGCCTTTAACTGCGCAAAACAATTTTCTCAACTTTGATGGGAGCAATGATTTTGTACAAGTAAATGATCACTCGCTACTCGACTTTGGCACAGGAGATTTTACAGTAGAATGCCGCGTGAAAAAACTGGAAGGCAGTTCCAGTTGGTCAAACACTTATGCTATAGACAAATGGAACAATGGCGGAAACGCTGGCACCAACGAATGGGCTTTCGTACTTACACAAAATGGCAATAATGAAAAGCCACGTTTCTCCATCGAATCCGGTAACACCAAGCATACCGCTGATGCCACCACTTCTTTGGCTCTCAATGTGTGGTACCACATTGCCGGAGTACGGGAAGGCGGCGAGATGCGGATTTATGTAGATGGAGTTTTGGAAAATTCTTCTGCAACTATTGGCACTGATGCAGTGAACAATGTGGGTAGGCATTTCCGTATGGCAACCAATGACAACTGCTGTGGAAATGGGTTTTCCCCAAATTCTGAAATCGAACTGGAAGAAGTGAGAATTTGGAACGTAGCAAGAACACAGGCGGAAATCCAAACTAACATGAATGGTACAGTATCTCCTTCCCACTCGGACTTAGTAGCTTACTACCAATTTAATCAAGGAGTTGCCTGCGGTGACAACTCCGGCATCAGCATGCTGATAGATTCGACAAGCAATGGACTGAATGGTAATTTTAACAACTTCAGTATGTCTAATGGTTGCATTTCTAATTTCTCTTCCGAGTCTCCTTTGCCCGTTGAACTCGTGAGCTTAGAGGCAGAAAAAATACAAGAAAGCGTTGAACTATCCTGGATAACCACATTTGAATTGGAAACAAAAGGTTTTGAAATTCAGCACAGCACAAATGCAAAAGACTGGGAAGTTTTGGACTTTATTAATGCCTCTGGCAACAGTACTGAATTATTACATTATGAATTCCACGATGAAAACGCACATTCAGGTTATAATTACTATCGGCTGAAAACATTGGATTTCGACGGAGCTTTTGAATTTTCCAAAGTTGTTTTAGTTAACTTTGGGCAGCCAATAAATCTTCGTGTTTTCCCCAATCCCATATACGATGAACTTACTATTGAAATGCTTGAAACCAATGGTGAAATGAAATGGTGTTTGGTCAATATTTATGGAAAAAAAGTTTTATCTTTTACAACAAATGGTAACAGCAATTTATTTTCGATTGGATTACCGGGAGTTTCCCCAGGGCATTATATCTTACAAATCCAAGCAACTAATGGAAATTTTAAAGCTGTACCTATTATAAAAATGGGTTTAAACTTCAATTGACAGCGTGAAAAAAGATAATTAAGGAACGGACGAAAAACAATTTCAGATTCTTTGTTATTGTCGCAAATACCATCCTTAGAATAAATCTTATCTTTACAAGACCGAAGATTTTGTTTGTTAAATTCAAACTCTGGCTTGTATGAGAAAATGGATTTTATATTGGATATTCCTTTTAATCAACTTCACTACCTTTGCCCAGTCCCCTCTTGTTGATAGCCTTGTGGAGGTATTAAACAAAACCACCGGTTCTGATGAGAAGACAGCTATACTAAATGAACTGGCAAAAAATCTGGCGATGGAGGCTCCCGACCAATCCATAAGCTACGGAAAAGAAGCACTTGAACTGGCTCGCCAATATGATCAAAAGACACAAGAAGTGTTTGCGCTGCGCTGGATAGCAGCAGCTTCGTTTTACAACAATCAACCTGACTCTGCCTTGCTTTGGGGACGTCGGTTTGCCGATAGAGCCCATCAGGCAGGAGATGTGGATGGAATGCTATTTTCTCAAAAATTATTGGCTTATTGCAGCGAATCCCTCAATCAACTGGATTCTACCACTTATTATTTTCAACAATATTTGGAGCTTGCCGAAGAACATGGAAAGGACAAAGTTGTGGCAGAAGCACTGAACAGCCTGGGTGTAGTAGCCTTCAATCTTGGTCAACATCAAGATGCCCTTAAATATTATGAACAATCCAAAGATCGCTATGCCAAACTCCTGGATACCGCCATGCTGGCCTTGAGCTACAACAATATTGGCACACTTCACCGCGATACTGGGAAGCCTGACCGAGCTATGGAATATCTTTTCAAAGGTCTCGCCATTGCGGAAAAATTCGGTAATCCTTATCATATCAACCTGACTTGCCACAATATCGGTCTGGTACACTGGGATCAAAAAAATTACGATAATGCATTGACCTACCTTCGGCGTGCTGTTAGCATTCAGTCTCCACAATTGGTCTATGAGAAAGCCAGTGATTACGGTAACATGGGGGTCATTTACTTCGAAATGGGCAAACCGGATTCTGCCGCTTACTATTATGAGGTGGCCCGCAAAGAAGCAGAAAGAGTCAATAACCAACGTGATCTTTCCTGGATTCTTTATCACCAAGCTATCCTGAACCTAGAGCAGCGCGAATGGCAAACCGCTCAGACAAATTTAGAAATGGGGCTTGCGCTCAGTTCACAATTGGGCTTATTAAAGGAAAACATCGTTGCCCGTTATGCTTTTGGCCGCCTCTATCTAGAGACCGAAAGACCCGAAAAGGCAATACAGATACTCCTACCTTCATTGGCTCTGGCCGATAGTATCAGCTATACTGATTCCAAGTTGGATGCGCTGGACAAACTTTCCAAGGCATACGCCCAAACAGGTAATTATCAAGCAGCACTGTACACCTCCCAAAAGTACATTGCGCTCAGTGATTCCCTGTCCAATAAAGAAAAAACCCGACAGATCGCTGAACTGGAAACTCATTACCAGACTGCAAAAAAAGAACAGGAGCTAATTGAAAAAGATCTGGCCCTTGCTCGAAAGGATGTCCGGATGCACAATTTCATCATCGGTGCATTGGCATTGCTACTACTATTGTTAGGGCTATTTCAATATTTCCGCAACCGGCAGAAAATCAGACAGAAAGAAGCTACATTGGCTGCCCAACTGGAAAAAGCTGAAGCCGATAAATTGCGGGAGTTGGATAAAGTAAAATCCAATTTTTTCGCCAATATCAGCCATGAGTTCCGTACACCGCTGACCCTAATTTTAGGACCGCTCAGACAAATGCGGGACGGGAGTTTCAAAGGGAATGTCCAAAAATATCAGGACATTATGATTCGAAACGGGGAGCGATTGATGAAACTCGTGAACCAACTCCTGGATTTGTCAAAATTAGAAAGTGGAAAAATGAAATTGAACCTTGAACGGGCAGATATTGTCAAAACCATTAGGGCAATGGCTTTTTCATTTGAGTCCCTTGCCGAACGTCGAGAAATCAATTTCGAAATCATTGTGCCTGACGCGAGTCTTCCAATAATGTACGATAAGGATAAATTGGAAAAAATTTTAATCAACCTCTTGTCCAATTCCTTTAAACATACGGATGAAAAAGGTACGGTAAGCATTGAAATGAAAATCATCAAAGTCAACAAACCTCCCTTCATAAATGTAGCTGAAATCAGGATAAAAGATACAGGGCAGGGAATACCTTCTGAACAGCTCCCTCATATTTTTGAACGGTTTTTTCAAACTTCGAATACTTCTGACCTTCAGGCAGGAAGTGGTATCGGACTTGCTCTGACCAAAGAATTGGTCGAGCTCCACAAAGGGGAAATTAGGGTGCAAAGTAAGTTGGACAAAGGAACGGTTTTTACTATTCAAATACCAATTGGTGAGACAGATTTGGAGATAAGCATCCCTAAAGCGGAGAAAAGATTACTCTTAAATTCTGTGGAAGAACCGATCTATTTTACACAGTCAAACGAAGTTTTTAAAGCGAATAAATCCGCTCCGTTATTGTTATTGGTTGAGGACAATGATGATGTCAGGATGTACATAAAAGACCAATTAGAACTCGATTACCAAATAATCGAATCTGCCAATGGAGCGGAAGGGTTTGACAGGGCAATAGGAACCATTCCCGACCTCATCATCTCAGATGTGATGATGCCAAAAATGGACGGAATAGAAATGTGTAAATTACTGAAAACCAATGACAAAACCAGCCATATTCCAATAATCATGCTCACGGCAAAAGCAGAAAGGGCGGATAAAATTGAAGGTCTCCAAACGGGTGCGGATGATTATTTGATGAAACCATTTGATGCTGAAGAGTTAAAAATACGGGTTCAAAATCTCATCGAACAAAGGCGACGATTGCAAAAAAGTATTGGGAAGGATTTTAATTTTCACCCCGAATCAGTGCACATCAATTCCGTTGATGAAAATTTCTTGTCAAAAGTAAAACAATCGATTGAAGAAAATCTGGATAATGAAACTTTCAGCGTCGTCGAATTGAGCATTGCGGTGAACATGAGCCGCAGCCAACTGCACCGAAAACTTAAAGCCCTCACCAACCAGTCACCCAATCAAATTATACGTGGAATGCGACTGCTCCGAGCCAAAGAATTATTGGAAAAAAAGGCAGGGAATGCTTCAGAAATAGCTTTCAAAGTCGGGTTCAGTAGCCTTGCCTATTTTTCAAAATGTTACCGGGATAAGTTTGGGATTTCTCCAAGTGAGGTATAGTCCGGTAGAATACTACTTATCAATTTCTTCTTGATCGATTATCTGATCCTATGAGTTCTATTTTAAAATAAACTCTACTGATTCGTGGAAAGATTCTTCATCTTTTCCAGTGCTTTTGGAAATGTGTTTGTCATAAAATCCAGATGCTCATCAAGGACATCTATTTCAACAGTAAGTATGTTGTTGTTGACTCCTTCAGTAAGGGTATAAATTTCTGTGGCTCCCGACCATGTTTTTGTTTCCTCATTAATGGTTTGTTCTTTTCCCTTTAACACACTTCCAATGTGCTTAAACCGAATAATTTCATTTGGAATGTGTGTTTCGATGATGCTGTAGATACCATTTTGATCTGGATCAAGGAATAATACTTTACTGCCTTCTTCCCAATTATTGGCAATGACATAAGAGCCTTCATAGAATACACTGGCCCACTCGCGATAGGAGCTCTCGTTCCAGAGTGCTTCCCATATCTTGGTTTTCTCTGCCTTAATATCAATTGAAAATTGTAATCTATTCATCATTTAAATGTGTTTTTATTCTTTTACTACCAATATCTAAGTGCTTTGCCATTTTCCAGGTATTCCTTTAAGGACTCGTGAATCAGGTATTTCCACCCACCAACAAAATTGTCTCTGATAAAATCCGGGTTTGTAAATGTTTCAAGCCCTTCATGGATGAGCTTCACTCTGGTTTTTTCGCCAACAGATGATAATTCAAACGTAACAAAGGAAAGCCCGGCGTATCCTTCATATTTCCAGGAGTACTTGAGTTTTTTGTAAGGAATTACTTCTAAAACCTCGCATAAATGTACATAACGCTTGTCTTCCTGACCGCCTTCAAAATGAAACTTGCAGCCCACTTCCGGTTTGAAATCAGAGATATCAAAGTACCATTTTTTCATTAACTCCTTTTCGGTAATTGCGCGCCAAACAAGTTCTAATGGTGCATTGAATTCTTGTTCTATTATTAATGATTTGTTATCCATTCTAATCGTGTTCTATAATCCCTTTTTAGGTTTAGATTGTAATTCGTTCAATAAATTGTCAAGTTGATTGAATTTTCCAGCCCACATCTTTTTGAAAGGCTCTAACCAATCGGCAACTTCTGTGAGTTTTTGAACTTCAAGATTGCAATGACGCTCTCGACCTTCTTTTTTTATAGTGATAACACCGCATTCTTGTAGATATTTAATATGCAACGATACTGCCTGTCTGGTCATGTCAAATTGGTCTGCCAAAGCATTGACATTCTGTGATTCGCTTGTCAAGGACAATAGTATACTCCTTCTTGTAGGGTCTGCTATAGCATTGAATACATCTCTTTTCATAATTTCTATTTAATACGCAAGTAATTGCTTGCAAATTTATAGGAAAGTATTTACTTGCGCAAATTTTTTCAAGAAAAAATAGTCTTTATAAGATAATTTTAGGTACTCTCTCAATAAGTTCTCATTACGTTGAAAACCATTTTTCGACATTCGAAACTTCGATAATGCCCCTTTACACCAACTCACAATTATTATTGATTTACATTTTTTCCCATCATACAATTGAAAATATTAAATTTGTAGTACCAAACATCCATCATATACAGATAATCGAAATGAACAGCCAACAAAAGACAAGAAATAACAAATGCTTAGCACTCTTATTTACGGCTTGTCTTTTTTTCATGTCCACCAGCCTGGATGCTCAATCTAGTAATATAGATTCTTTGAAATTATTAGCTCAGGAGGCTTCCTTCCCGGAGCGAATCAAACTTATTCTAACTTGGTATCAAGAAACCAATGAGCTATTTCATGAGCCTGAAATCGCAATAATGCAGTCTGGAGTTGATTGGCTGGAAAGCCTGCCTAAGATGAATAGAAGGCAACTGTTGGATTGGTCAAACTTTCAACTCATTCTCGCTTCGATGTACTCCGACAACGAAAGAATTACAGATATTTTCCAAGCGGCTTCCAAGGTAGTGGTCATGGCAGATTCGGTAGGCCAGGGAGAAAAATCCTGGGTGATGCAAAAGGGACAAGCTTATTTCTATTTGAGCTCCGTAGCCTATCTGGAAGATAAACCTAAAGAAGCACTTCGGCACCTCAATAAAGCCTACGAATCTTTTGAAAAAATAGAACATCGCCCTTTAATGGCTCAGGCATTGGGCTCTATTGGAATCGCTCAAAGCAATCTTGGAGACCACCCTAAGGCCTATGAAACCTGTGGCCGTTCAGCAAAAATTTATCAAGAAGAAGGTATAGAATGGGGTTACCTTCGCTCTACTTTCTACCAGGCAGTCGAACTCTTAGAGATGGATAAATTGGAGGAAGCAGAAACCATGCTCTACGAACTCATCCCTCGTATGCGAGAATTGGGACATCCTAGCCTCAATACCTCTCTGACCAATCTCGGCGATGTACAAGCTCGCCTCGGTAAATTTGAAGCGGCGGAATCTACGCTTTCAGAAGCACTTACCTTGGCCAAAGAAAGAAGAGTCAATTTCACGGTAGCAGAAACTTGTCAGATTTTAGCCAATATTGCAGAGAAGAGAGGAAATTATGAAAAAGCGCTTTTTTTCCAGAGAGAACAAGGTCGATATGCGGATTCCATCCGTCTGCAATCAGCAGAAGTAGAGTTAAGGGAGGCACAAGCCAAGTTTGATCAAACGGAAAATGAGCAGAAAATCAGGGAATTGGAACAAAAAATAGCACAGGAAAAACGTACCTCTCTCCTAAAACTATTGTTTCTTGCTTTAAGTTTATTGGCAGTTGGAGGAGGCATATTTTGGTTTTTCAATCAAAAAAAGAAAAAAGAAATAGAGGCTGCAACGCGAACTCTCACTCTTAATTTGCAGGCAAAGCCCGTCAAAGACGGTGAAAACCATAACCCTGTCCTACAAGAATTTTTGAGTATTGTACAAGCCGAGGTCGCCAATGAGACGCTTTCAGTAGAAAAAATCGCTCAAACCATGCGCATGAGCCGAGTTCAACTTTTCAAAAAAGTAAAAACAGCTACTGACGCCTCCCCTTCCCAAATCATTCGACAGTACCGTTTGGAGGCTGGAAAAAAACTATTACTAGAGAATAAGCTAACTATTTCAGAAATTGCATACCAAGTCGGATTTGCCAGTCCAAATAGTTTTGGACGAGCCTTTAAAGACCGGTTTGGCAGTTCCCCCTCCCAATTTTCTAGCAAAAACAAGGATATTTAACCAAGTGAAGGGTTTTCGTTAACCTTTTGAAGACTAATAATAATAGGCTTTCCTCATCTTACACCCGATTTATCACCTCACTTAAGGCAACCTTTACTACAAATTTTGATTAACACCAGGCATTGTCTGGCAATTACAACTCTAATTCAAAAAACTATGATCATGAGGATACAAACACACCTTTGGTACCTATTGGTACTTTTACTCTGCTTTTCGCAAAACACAGACGCCCAAAACTGGGAAAATCCGGGAGCTACTCCTAATTATGCCATCGCCTACGACCAGGACGGACAAAAACGAACGGTCGTAACTACTCATAATATTTACCGCAGTACAGACGGCGGCAATAATTGGCAACAAAAACTCTCCGCAAGCAATGCTCCCTTCTTAAACAGTTCTTTCTTGGATTACCCTTCTTATAGTGAAGGTAATTTTCACGGATTTATATTTGATCGTTGTCGGGTTTTTGACGATGTGATTTTCCTGACTGCCAATGTGGGAACATCTTTTTCCTCTAGTATCTGGAAAATTTATTCTAGCAGCGACGGTGGTACAACGCTCACCGAATCCTTTTCTGAGGAAGAAGCTTACCTTGATGCTACTTATGGTTATGACCACGATATTTATAAAGTAAATGACAATACTTATATTATCCGCTTCCAGTCCAACAGTGTAGATCCTTCAGGAGATAAAGCCAGCATTTACGTTACTACCAACAAAGGACAAAACTGGAATTTGCTTTTCAGACATCCAGAAAACAACATTCACTTTGCCGGAACCACCGCTAATGATTTTGTCTTTTTGTATCAAGATCAACTCATTTATAGAAACAAAATAAGCGGAGCGATTTCCAATACTCTTACTCTCCCGGAGTCTTGTTATACTGCCGACGTGGAAAACAATACCATCAAATTGGTGACCTGGACAGACAACACAGGCAATATCCGCGCCTATCAATCGACCAATGGAGGAAGCAGTTTCACTAATTTTGCAACCACCATCAATACTCCTGATTTTCGAGATGCACAGATTTTTGGTGACTTTATTTTCGCCAATGGAGGTAGTTTTTCTTCTTCAAGCAGAACTTACCGGCTTTCTTTCTCCAATTTCAACAACCCAGTGCAAGTGACGCAGGGGTCTGGCAATAATTATTACCCTTACCAAATTACCACAGATGGGAATATGGCCAATTTGTTGGTCGGTACTCAACCGCATGTTCCCAATATTTTTTATAATAATGATGCAGAAGCATATTATCAAGAAGCCTTGACCATAGCGCAAGAATTAGGGGACCATTCACGAAAAAGTGGTATTCTGATTCGTTGGGGCGAACTCCATATCAAGCAACACCGTTGGGATTTAGCTGCGGCAAACTTCCGCGAAGCTCTAGAAATGGCCCAAGAGATCGGGGCTGAGGATTTTGTGGCTTATGCTTTGTATCGGTTGGCGCAAGTGGCCTTTGCCCAAGGCGATATGGCGGAGGCGCGTCGTCAAGGCCAGCAAAGTCTAGCGATCTTCGAGAAAGTTGGTTACGACGGGGCGACGGAGGTGAAGGAATGGCTGGCGGGGCTGCCTACTGATGAGAAGCTCTCGCAAGAGTAACAACCAACAAGCCACCGAGGATCTTTTCGTGCTCGGTGGCTTTTTGTTTAGCCTCGGTTCCTGAGCTTGTCGCCCTTCGACAAGCTCAGGAGCCAGGGGGCGCCTATCCCTACACCCATTCCCAATCGGACCAATGTGAGTTAATAGGCTCAGGACAGGTATATAAATCTGGCTCATTTTCGGCGATAGCTTGGGCAAGGCTTTGGAAACAGATCGTTTGGCTGGGAAACCCTCTCTCATATTGTGAGGGGTGGTGCCATTGTTTCAATTGGATAAAACGTTGTAAATTTACCCGCTCACATGCTTCTAGCAAGTGCTTATCATTTCGATGGCCTTCTCAAGCTCCTCCTCATACCTTTTATAGGAATCGGCTTCTGCTAAGAGAAATTCACTGAAATGGTTCCAACTCAACTTAAAGTCGGTTGGGTGTTCTGGGGCATAATAAAAGCAGCAATTCCCGCAGCGGAGTTACTTTTATGGTAAAGTATATCATTATAGCATATTTTTATGTCCAAAAAAATAATTTATTAGTGATGTTCGTAGAAATAAGGGCTTTGAATTGGCATTTTGTTAAGTCAAATCAAATAAATTACTAAATCGGGCGGGTTTCTGGCAGGGGCAGACCACCCCGATTTTTATTAAAAAATGGAGCTATATCACTTTTATTTTTTTAAAATTTATTATGACCTTTAATCAGAAGCACTAAGAAGTGTCATTAAGAATAACAATACGTTCTATTTTATAACCATACAAAATGGCTTGGTAGATCTGTTCCATTGAGATCATATCTAATGCGTAGAACAAATGTCGTACATGTTCCCACAGTGTCTTTTTCGCGAAGCGCCCTTCTTTTTCAAGGACTGCTTGGAATAAAGAACAGGCGAGTTGTTGGGCTTGGTCAACTAAAAAAGCTAACATCATTAGCAAAGCAAAGTTAACTGAAAGGTTAATATTACCATGACCATAATTATGTTCAAAATTATAACTTTGATTTTTAAGTGTATTAAAAGTTTCGTTTTCGATTTTCCATCGGGCTCGACCACCACGCATGATATCGTAAACATTATCTTTTGTAACAAAAAAATCGGTTATCCAACTAAAATGTTGAGTTTTGTCGTTTTTTATCTCCCAGTACTCAACAAAATTGACCCTAAGATCCTGATTGGATTTATTTAACGGTAAATCATTAATAAAATGAAAACGATGAATGACATCTCCTTCTTGTATTTCGATTTCTTCTACTTCTCCTTTTTGATAGGCTTGTTCAATTTGTTCAAAGAGAAACTCGTGATCTCCTTTTTTGACTCCCAATATATAGCGCAAATTATGCTTTTGTAATTCACGAACATGAGGAGCATTAGAACTCAAGGCATCTTCTACTACAATTACTGGCAAGTTGGGATGGTCTTGTCTAAACTTATTAAAAAAACGCTTACTTCGCTGACATTATAATTCATTTTTGGTCTCACCATCCTGTTTTACAATCGGTTCTTTATTTGCGGGATAACTTCTTTTAAATTAGGATGAACAATCGCGGCACCATACATCTGATGAGAATAAGTGATCTCACCAGTTTTTGAATTTATTCTCTCAAGACAAGAAGGACAATGAATCTTTTTAGAAGAAAAATAGCCTGTTCCATCTCCTGAGAGAATGTAATACCCACCCATATATTGGAATTTCTCTAATACTTTTCCACGTTGAAGTTGATTAAAAACATTTTTAAAGATAGGACGGAACTCTGCGGGAGAGACTGGATCTAAAATCTCGCGCATAGTTGTATCACAAGGTACATTTTCAATTCCATAAACACTTTTTAAATTCGCTAATTCTCTTTCATTTCTTCGACGTTTATCAAACGTAAGCAAAGTATCATCTTTCAAAGAAAACATCGCAAACGCGCTCATCAAAACATCAACCATCAAAATGGCCGACCCTCCAGTGCGTGTATCTTTTACTTTTTGAAAACCTGCACGAACTAAGTTAAATAAGCCACTGGCTGATAAGTGTTTTCGGATATTCATAATTGATTCCTCCAAAGGTTACTTAGGTTTTAAGAGTATAACAGAAAAATTGAGATCAGCAATTTTGCGTGAACGTCACGAAACAGTCTGTAAAAGTTTTACTTTTTTTATACCTTTCGTCCCGGCGGGAATTGCTGGCATCGAGCTGACGCGCCAAGGCGTGCGCCTCCTCTAGCGTGAACGGCTCGGCGCTTTGGGTAGCAAAATAGTCGGGAAATTGGTCGCGAATCTCCTGCCAGCGCTTCTTTTCCTGCTGGTGCAAGCGCCGCAAATCGCTTTGTAGCGCCGTCCGCTGCGCATCGGAGAGCGGATTTCCCCCTTGAGAGGCAGCTTGTAAACTCCCCGAATGTTCGGGGGTAGGGAACGTGTTATGTTGGCCCATCAACTGGCTGAACGAGGCATCGATACGGGCTCTCACTTGGCGAGCTTGCTCGACCTTCTCTTGCAATGCCTTGTCTTGAGCAGCCAGAGCCGTCAGATCAATCTGCGCGCTGGATAACAAATCGACGAAGGCACGCCCCTTACCAGCCGTCGCATACTTGAACGCCGCCGCCTCATCCGCATTCGCGTCATACAAGCAGCAAGAGACCAAGCGGGAATACAGAAAGGCATTATCCTCTGCTTGTTGCAGCTTTGCCCTCT
>JAVJHY010944247.1:0-16039 GCA_035593235.1 Phascolosoma agassizii | reverse complement strand
TGGAACCACTCCCACCAAACAACTAGCGAGTCGCCTGCGCGGATGCGATCTGCTCGGCCCCGGCGAAGTCAATCCCGAGCTCGTCGCCGATACGGACAACGCACGTTGCGTCGCGGACTGCCTCATCGAGGCGAGCTGCCCCCAACTCTCCGCGTTGGTGTGTGGTGACACGACGCTCACAGACGCCTGCCGCGAGGCCTGCGCCCCCACCGCCGAATGCGCGGACGGGGCGCTCATCCCGCTGCGTTTGCGATGCAACGGTGCACCCAACTGCACAGACAGCTCCGATGAAGTCGAGTGCGCCTCCTTTCTCTGCGACGACGGAACCGAGATCCCGGAAGGGCTACGTTGCGACTACGACCGCGACTGCGCGGACGGGACCGACGAACGAGGCTGCCCCGATGGCTTTCTTTGTGACGACGGCCGGCACATCCAGGATTTTGCGCGGTGCGACGGACGTCTGGACTGCGAAGATCGGTCGGACGAAGGGGGCTGTCCTCAGTTCATCTGCGACGACGGAGTCGTCTTGCCGGGGGCATTCCGCTGCGACCTGATCGCCCAGTGCGTGGACGAGAGCGACGAGCTGAACTGCGCAGAGTTCACCGGCGTGTGCCTGCTTCCGTGAGCAGGCGCAATTACACCACCAGCAGCTGAGGATCCAGAATTATCGACGGTCAGCAAAACTTGACATATGGTACGAATTTTCGACGGTCGTCTTAACTTGACATCATTAATTACGACGGTCGTCTTAACTTGACATCGCGGCATCTTCAGGCCGGCGGTGCTCGGCGGGCGACCGGATTGCCAGGCTTTCTTGCTTGAGTTCAGCGGCGAGGTGCAAAAAAGTTCCCACGGTCGTCGCTTGCTCGTGTTTGATCGGTCCATGCCGCACCCGAAAACAGTCGCCGCTGCGGTGGTGGCCATCGTTGGAGCCGGAGCCGTGTGGGAGTTTTGGCCCAGCGAATCGACTGAGGTTGGCTATCCCTTCACGCGCGGCGAAATGGGCGTTCAACGCCAACCGCTGTGGGAACTCGAACCCGATGAGTTTCGCGCGGCATCCGAGCGTGACCGCGTCCGCGTGGAACGCGCCGACGCTCAGTTGCGCACGGCGTTGGAGCGGACCAACTCCCCTCTCTTGGAGCGCGAAAACGTGGAGACGTTCAGCGCTGAGGAACGCCGCTCGGTTCGTCATCTGTGGTGGGCGCTGTTGGAGCCCCTGCTGGAACTCGACGAGATCAAACACCGTTGGGAGCATTGGTATGGTGTCGACTACATTCGGCACCCGGAGCTTCACGCTCGCGCCTACGCGTTGACCTACGCGTCGCTTTCCGCACAGGTTCATGCCGGGCAGACACTCTTGGAGCGGGTTGTCGCCAACGAGCGCATCCAGCGTCTTTTTGACGAGGCGATGCCCGACGTCGGCTTGCCCGCCGGGACGTTTACTTCGCTTCGGGGCAAGATGACCCGAGCACGCGACCAGAGTTTCATTCTGATCGGCGGGGATTGGTACGACGAGTGGATCGCGCAGCATCTCGCAGGAAGCGAGCTTGCCGCGTTGGTCGTGCGCTTGCGCCCGGACGCCGAGGCACACGTCAGCGCTGACGCCGTCGTACACACACTTCAAAACAAGTCGGAGCTGCTGAAGAGCCAGGCCTTCGAGCGTTGGTTCCCCTTGCAGCGTGAGGTCGCGACGTGGTTCGGCGATACGCGCTTGGTGGTTCCGGATCGTCGGCTCATCACCGATGCGCAGCTCGACACGATGGCCGAAGCGATGCGGCCCGGCGACATCATCGTCGAGCGTCGTAACTGGTACCTCTCGAACGTCGGCCTGCCGGGGTTTTGGCCGCATGCCGCTCTCTATGTGGGAACGCGCGAGGATCTCGGTGCGTTCGACGAAGACGCGGCTGTCCAGGAGCGTTTTGGCGGCGCATTCACGCAGCATCTCGCAACGACGCATCCCGAGGCGTGGCGTTCGCTCGGAGAGTCCGATCACAGCGGTCACGCCCACGTCGTCATCGAAGCGGTGAGCGATGGCGTCGTCGCAGCGTCGCTCGAGCACAGTTGCGGCGCCGACTACGTGGGTGTGTTGCGCGCGCGTCTCGAACTCGTCGAAATTGCTACGGCCATCGACCGCGCGCTCGGCTACTTTGGCCGCCCCTACGATTTTGATTTCGATTTCGCGACGGATGACACCGTGGTGTGTTCCGAGCTGGTCATGAAAGCCTACGAGCCGGAGGGTGACGGGCCTGGCCTGCGTGTGCCCTTCATCGACGTGGCAGGGCGAAGGACGATTCCTCCAACCGAGATCGTTCGACTCTTTGCGTTCGAGCACGGCCGGGATGATGCTCAGCTCGAGTTCGTCTATTTTCTCGATGGGGTCGAATTGACGCATCGCGCGGATGTTCGAGATGCCCTCGCGCTCGCACAGACCATCAGCCGACCAAAATGGGATGTCCTGCAACGGTAGCGACGAAATACCGTTGTTTTCAATGATATGACGGTGGGGTGATTCTCTTACGGCGGTTGTCGGCCGAGGCGGAGCGCTGCACTCGAGCCGATGTCTTGGTTCGGCGCTGGTTGGAGATCCTCTGGTCCAAAGGGGTTGAAGGTGTGGTGCTGAAAGGCTCCGATCGTGAGTGGCGGGCGGGCACCCTGGGGCCGAGCGCAGAGCTGTTGGGTTCGGCGCTCGTTCTGCACGGTTCGCCTCGGCTCGAGCAAAGCGAGCGAGTGGTGCTCGGCGTCTTGGCCGCAACGCTCGCCGCTGCGTTCTCGCGCATGGAGAAGCTCGCCACGCAGGCGCGCAGAGCGCACCGCAAACAACTGCACGACCGCGGAGCAGCGCTGACGGGAGATCTGACGCGGCTTCTGGAACAACTCGAGAAGCGCGTCGAACGCCCCAACGACGAGACCTTCGACGCTCATGTCGAAGCGATCCTTCGACGAGCGCTACGGCTCACGCGAGGGAAGATCTACGGGCCAGATGGTGCCGCTGCGCTCCTCGATCTTCCTCCAACCACACTTCAGAGCAAACTCAAGAAACACGGCATTCGCAGCTAGTCCAGTACCGGCAGTACCGTGCGCGTCGGTTCGAGGCTGCCGGTTTGGCCTCGTGCTTCCGCGATCTCCGCGTCCCCGAACACCTCGAGGTAGTCGCGACGAATGCCTGGGCAGCTCGTTCGGTACTCGCAGTCCGTGCAGGCAGCAACATGGGTGCCAGGCGTGAGAGGCGCGTCTTTTAGGTCGAACGTGGCATCGGGTGAGACGACTCGCACCCGCCCAGCCCCCGGATCAAACGCCCGATCCGCATGGCGGCCCAGCAAACAGCGAGGAATGTGAAGCGAGCGCAGCTCCAGTCCCTGCTCGCGAGCGACATCGAACGCTTCGTGGACGAAGGCAAGCGCATCTTTCATGCGCGGCAGGAGGTGCAGGTGGTCGTAGTTTTGGTCGGTCAACGACACATACCAAAGCTGTGCTCGGAGCACGCCGCGCTCAGCCAACCATCGAATCGCATCGGGCAGCGCGTGCATCGTTGTCGTGTCGATGATCAGATCGGCGTGTGCTCGCACCGCGCCTTGCGCGCCTTCCTGGTCGCCTTCGTGGGCGCGTTCGTGCGCGACGATGGTGCGCAGGCCCAGCTCCATCGCTGCATACGTTCCCGTTCGACGAACCTTCGATTCGTATCGCTCGGCGTCGTGGGTGTGAATCGAGACGTGGAGTTGTGTGACGCCAGCGAACACGAGCCGTTTGATGTTGCTCTCGGTGAAGAGTAGACCGTTGCTCTGGATTTTGATGTGTTCGAAACCCAACCGGCGTGCCTCGCGTACCAACGCGAGAAGCTCAGGGCGGATGGTCGGCTCGCCACCGGTGAACGACACCGCTTCGAACCCGTCGTCTCGTGCCGTGCGCAGTGCGCGTACCACCGCGCCGGGAGTCAGTGCGCGAGTTCGCATCTCGGCGGTGATGGTGCAGTAGTCGCAGCCCAGGTTGCAGTCGTAGCCCAACACCACGTCCAGCAATCCGCTCTGTCCGAGATCGATCACGACGCCATGGTATCCTCGCCGCCGTCATGCCCGAGTGCCCCAAGTGCAAAGAAGAAGTCGACGAGCTTCACCCTTTCAAGATCGGCAAGAAGAAGGTGAAGCTCTGCGAGGACTGCATTGAGCTGGTGCAGGAGGAGGCTGAGATCGCCTCGATGAGCGAAGACGCGATCCGCGACATGATGGGCTACAAGGGCAGCTGGTAGGCGGATCCGACTGCAAGGGGCACAATTGGGGCCTGCCTTAGCGATCCGGTATCCTGTCGAGGTGCGTCTGGCTGCGGTCTTGCTTTGCCTTTTGGGGTGTGCCGGAAACCCCGGTGTCGATCTGAGCATCGATCTGCGGACCGACTATGAGCCCGGTGGTGATTTCAACACGGTCGTCGTGACGATTCCCGGCAAGGACCCCGTGCGCGTCCTGGCGAACAACTTCGAAGACTACCTGCGCGGCGTTCGCGTTGCGGAGTTCGACGGGCTGTCGGCTGCGGACTTCGAGGCCACGGTCGATCTCTTGGACAACGCCGGCGTCGGTGTTGCTTCGCGCACCGTGTTGGTGAAGCTCCGGACAGACTTGGCGATCACGGTCGTCATCACTCAGAGTTGTCGCGGCGTGGTGTGCCCGATGGGCAATCCCAGCGCCACGGAATGTGTCGGTGGCATCTGCGTGAGCCCGGAGTGCACGCCCGAGACGCCGGAACTGTGCCCGGACCCACTGTGCTTGTCGGCGAGTGAGTGCGCGGCCCCCTCGCAAACATGCCTCGAGGCGCAGTGCATCGAAGGTGTGTGCCTATACGGCGACGACGGTAGCTGCGGCGAGGGTCGGTACTGCAACGCAGATCGCGGGTGTGAGCAGAGGCCGCTTCCGGGAGAAGATGCTGGCACGCCCGCCGATTCCGGAACCGAAGACGCAGGCATGCCGGACACGATGCCGGACCTCTGCGGCGGGGTCGTCTGCGAAGGCTTCACGTATTGCGATGTCGGCGCGTGCGCCGAGTACGAGGGCTGCTTCGCGGACGTGGACTGCCCCGGCGAGTTTCCGCTCTGCCGCAACAACCACTGTGTACCGCCATTCGTCGACATCGATGGGGATGGCAGCCCGGCCAGTGACGACTGCGATGAGACCAACCCCGATATCTCACCGCTCGAGACCGAGGTTTGCAACCTGATCGACGACGATTGCAGCGGGGAAGTAGACGACGGCAACCCGGGTCTGCTCTGCGCAATGGACGCCGCTGGGGGCGAGTGCATGGACGGCGTTTGCGGATGTCCGCCCAACCAATTCGATCTGGATGGTGTTGCGGAGACCGGGTGTGAGTGTGCGTCCTCGCCCATGGTCGGCGTTGCTACCGTGTGTGCCGATGCGCAAGACCTCGGTGCATTGAGCGATGCGGCCACGGGTCAGACGAACACCGTCTCGGGCAATCTCGTGCCCGCTGGCAGGGAAGCGTGGTTCCGTTTTCGAGGCGTCGACGCCGCCGACACGACTTGCGACAACTATCACGTGCGCGTTCAGTTCACCGCAAACCCCGGCGATGCCTATCGCTTCGTGGTCTTTCGCGGAGACTGCGCCACACCCGAATGCCCTGCGACTGGGTTCACCGACTTCTCGTGGGCCACGGACTTCCGTGATGCGATGAACGTAGGTGAGTGTCCGTGTTCGGCGGCACCACAAGGAGCTCCCGGCGCCAACACCTGTACCAACGATAGCGCCGACTACTTCGTACAGGTCATTCGCCGGGACGGAGCGCCGGTCACTTGTGACAACTTCACGCTCGAAGTCACCAACGGCGTCTTCGACACGCCTTGACCGAACGTTTCGACCGAATCTTGACTCGCCCGGCAGCGATTCGGGTTTCGGGTTCTGACGTGCGGGTACACGACTACCACGAGGGAGAGGGCGATTTCGAGCGCGTGATGGCCGACCTTCGAACGGCCTCGCCACGATGGGCGCTGACCACGGTGACGCGATCGAACATGCGGGTGCTTTCCGAGTTGGCCGCGCTCTTGGTTCGGGAGCGCACGAGCCGGTGGACGATCGTGTGCGCGACATCGCGCCAGGGGGCAGTCGATCCGGTGGCCCCGCGACTGGCGATGGCGCTTCCGCGCGTGCTGCACGCAGTCGACCATGCTCGATCGCGCGGTGTGCGGGTCGAGTTGGAAGGTTTCGCCCGTTGCTTGCTCGGGCCCTTTGCGGACTGTCTGCGTCCATCCACGGTGACAGATTCGCTTCGCTACGGTGCGCCCTGTCAGACATGTGCGGTGCGAACGGAGTGCCCTGGCCTGGATGCCAACTACCGCGAGCGCTACGGAGTGTCGGAACTCAGGCCAGTGAGCGGGACCATCTCGTCCCAACCGAAGCGGCGCAGGTAGTTCGCCCAAACGCCTTCGCACACAGAGTCGTATCGACATGACTCGCACTCCGGACGCTTTTCGCGGAGCTCGTCGTCCAGATCACTGCGGCGAACGGCCGTGAGCTCCTCATCGTGAGCGGAATCGAGGACGCCGAGGCGTCGGTCGTGACCTCCGGCCCCGCCGTCGTCTGGCTCGTAGTGTTTGTACGCCTCGACGTAGCCTCGGTTGAAATCCGGCAGGGCCGTCGTCGTGCACAGTGGGATGTCCACGAGAAACGCCATCACTTCGGCTTCACGTTCCGACTGGGCGTCCAGGAAGCGTTTCGCCGTGGCCGCGATGTCGGAATAGCGCGGGAAGATCCGCTCGAAGTGTGTATTGGCCCGGCCGTTCGCCTGCATGACGTTGAAGACGACTTGGTGCACGCCCAGGCCGCGAAGGAAGCGGTAGATCTCCGTGAGGTGAGGCAGGTTCCGCTTGGTGATGACCGTGCTGGTGTGCAGTTCGATGCCGTACTTCTCGAGCGCGGCGATGTTGCGGATGCCAGTAACGGTTTGGCCGAACGCGCCCGGCGTACGCACCAGGGTCTCGTGCAGTTTGGCGGTGTGGCCGTGGATCGAAACGTAAAAGCGCGTGATGCCAGCCTTGACCAAACCTTGGGCGTAGCGTGCATAGGACAGAGCGCGTGCGTTGGTCATGACGGAGATGCGGCGAACGCCGGCTTCGCGCGCTTTGTTCACCCAACGTGGCAGACTCGGGTTCAGCGTTGGCTCGCCGCTCGTGAAACAGATCTCTTCGCATCCGGCGTTCTGCGCGAGGATCCACTCGACCATCGCATCGTCGGTCTGGGCGTTGAGGATCTTCCGGCCTTGGCGATCCTCTTCCATGCAGAAGATGCAGTTGTTGTTGCAGACCTCGCCGGTCAGGATGTGAACCCGTTCCCGCTTTGCTCCAATACGCTCGTCGATGCGATCCTCATCGATACGCGCATCGACGCTGACGAGAGGCAGGTGTCGTTTGGCTGCTCGGGCGCCGGCGGCTTCGCTCACCAGCTGCCGTGCGAACCGTGGCTGCCGTGCGAACCGTGGCTGCCGTGCGAACCGTGGCTGCCGTGCGAACCGTGGCTGCCGTGTGAACCGTGGCTGCCGTGCGAACCGTGGCTGCAATGTTGGGCCCCGCGCAATGAACCCCCCACGGGGTCTCCCTCGTCGGCGTTTGCGCGAGCGCGCTCCGACATTTCTTTTTGCTCGGTGTTCAGTGTGCTGGCGACATCGCGATCAAACGAGGGCAACGCCTCGTCGAAGTCGTCTCCCCAGTCATCGTTTTCGTCGTCGTGCTCGGCCATTGCGACGGGGCCAGCTTAGCAGGATTCAGATGGGGGGAGCCAGGGCGTCGTCAACGGCCCGAAATCACGCCGGTGCGGCATGGAGAAAATGCTCTCGGGGACGGATCGTGGTCCAGCGCTCGAACACTTCTCGTGTCCGTGCATCACCGCTGACGAGCTTCTCGAAGAGGTAATCCTGAATGCCTTTGTGGACCTGGCAGAGTGTCGATTCCCGCATTCGCCCGAAGAGTGTGCCCTGCGTCTTGTGGCTATGGACGGGTGGGATGCCGCAATACGGTTGATACACGCAGTCGTTGCAATCCGGCAGCCCGGCGAGCTGGCCTGCGATCACCACCGCACGAACGGTTTCGTGCCCGATCACGTCTCGGTAGGGAGTGTCTACGTTTCCGATATGGAAGGTGTCGTCTCCCATTTCGTGGAGCATCCGCCCTTCGTCGCAGGTGAAGATCTCGCCGTCGTAGTTGTACGCGAGCTGCCCGATACCTGCTCCCGCGGGCTGGCGAATGTCCAGGAAGTTGGGATCTTCACCGCGGAGGATCTTCGTGAGAAAGATCGCGGCGTAACGCTCGAGAATCTCCACGCCTTGGTGATTGAGCTCGATCATGTAGTCGACGGCGTTCCGGTAGTACTCGAGGTACTCGTCGCGCGGATACTCGATCTTGACGCTCGTCTTGTCGGCAAACCCGAAGGGATCGAGCGGCCGGAGAAAGAGTGCGCGGCACCCGAGACCGACGTAGGTGTCGACCAGCTCTTTCCACCGAGGGAGCAACGCGCGCGTCGTCGTGACCAACGCCTCGACGTGGTAGAGCGTCTCGTCCAGCCCCATCTCTCGGTAGCGTTCGTTGATGCGTCGCGTCCAGTGCACCGTGAGGTCGTGGCCACTCTCGCCGTATGGCTTGGGCAGTTTGCGAACCGCATCGTGAATGTCGGCAGGCCCATCCAAACTGGTGCAGAGCTGAACGCGCTTCGAGAGCAAGTACTCGAGCTTCTCGTCGTCCATCAGCGACATGTTCGAGACCATCGTGAACTCGAGCTCTTTTCCGATGCTCTCGTTTTTCTCCAGCGCGTATTCGATGATGTGTTTGACGATGTCGAAGGCGACCAGAGGCTCTCCGCCCTGGAACTCGATCGTGACTGAGGGGTTGGTCGACGCGAGCACGAAATCGACCGACTTCTCTGCGATCTCGGGCGTCATGTCGGTGTGCACGGCGTCCATGTTCGCGCGCGACGCATGACAGTAGACACAGGTCGTGTTGCAGCGGAGCGTGACGACCATGATGTGCAGGTTGGGCCCAGCACCGACGAACGCCCGACGGGCTCGGAGCATCTCGGCGGCGGCAGGAACATCGAAGTGATCACGAAGCAGGTTTGCCGCGGCCAGGCGCTCAAAGAGGGGAGTGCCTTGTTTGGGTGGACCACTCGAAAAGAGCTTCAGCTCTTCTCTCGTCAGCATCTCCCAGCGCCCCTCCAAGCTCGTGAGCAGGTAGTGCTCACCGATGCGCCGGATTCGGAACGGCGCCGCGTGGTCACTCTCGGGCGAGATGCCCAGCCCCGTCCAATCGATGCGAGCGCTCACGACTCGCCCATCTTCGAGCCCATCTTCGAGCCCATCTTCGAGCCCATCTTCGAGATCGTCAGCCCCAACGCGTAGTTCGCCAACTCGCCCGCGAGGCGGCGGTCTTTTGTGCGTGAGCCGGCATCGATCTGAACGATCCAGGCGGACTCGTCGTCGGAACGTTCGAAACGGGCGAACTTCGCGTAGACCTTCAGCGCCTCGTCGAGGAAGTCACCAGGGTAGAGTTCCTTGGAAAAACGAAGTGTCCTCATTCGTCTTCCTTCGGCTCGCTCTTCGGCGTCTTGGGCGCGTGCGGTGTGGCGTTCGTCTCGTCTTTCTTGCCGTACTTGGCTTCCCAGCTCATCGCGATACCCAAGGGGTCTTCGAAAGGCTCTTCGGAGAAATCGAAGTCCTCCAGGTCATCGAGGCTCGGTGCGCCCATGGCTCCACCGATCGCCTGCATCGTGACCGCTTCGATGGTCGCTCGGTTTTCCGCGGTGATGCGCGCCCGCCAGGTGCACGAGAGCAGCTCGTTGACAAACTCGCCCAGCAATGCGCGCAACACGGTTTCGTCCGCGCCGGGTTTCTTTGTCGCGAGCGACACGCGGACACTCTTCGGCGCCGGTCGATCGAGCAACACAAAGCTGCGATCGATGAAGGTGAACGCAGCTCCGTAGATGGCATCGAGTGGGTAGAGCGATTCGTCGAGCGTCACGTGGATCGAGCTATCTCCGAGCTCTGCTTCGGCGACCCCCGCCGGCATTCCACCGACCTGCACTCCACCGACCTGCACTCCGTCGACCTTGGTCATCGACCGGAAGCTAGCACTCAGCGGCCGAAGCTGGCGAGCCAATCGGCACCACCGCGCGGACGAACCACAACGTGCTGGTCTCGGGACTCGCTTCGCACGTCTCGATCACGTTCATACCGTGGCGCGTGAGCAGGCCGACGACGTCTGCCGCGGCGTCGTTTCGCGAGTGCTCCAGTTGTGCGGGGGATCGCTCCGCGCGATCCGTCTGCTTTGCCGTGCGAGCGAGCCCGAACGCCACATCGTCGACCACCGTGATCGAACCGCCCGGGCGCAGTCGGGTGCGAAGGTCGCCAAGTACGGATCCCGGTGTCTTCATGTGGTTCCAGCTGCGGAGCATCATGACATGGTCGAACGTTCGCGTCCCCAACTCGGCGAGTTGCTCCGCTGCGATCGCGTGCAGCTCGGCATCGGGCCAACCACGACGAAAGCGCCCGAGTGCCGCATCATCGGGGTCGATCCCCACATAGCGTATCTCGCCGGTTTCGGATCGGGTGCGAAGCAGCTCGACGTAACGACTCTCACCGCAACCGATGTCCAGGACGTCGCCGCAGCAGGATTCGAGCACCTCTCGCACGCGTGTGTCGTCACGGCTGAAAACGTCTTCGAACACCGGCTCGAACAGTCCCGTGCAAGCCGCAGCATGTCGACACGTGCCGCAGACCTCTGCGCGCTGGAGTTTCACCAGATCGCGGGCGAAGTCGTCCGGCGCGTCCTTTCCACGTGACGCGTCGACGTACACCTGTCCGAGCTCGTGTTTGAGCGTTGCGATTTCTTCGTCGCCGAAGTCGCGGGTGTCCGTTCGGTAGATCCCCACCTTCGTTCCGTTTCGCACGATCAAATGGCGGCCCCGATCCCACGGGGTCACGCCGAGCTCGCCGTCCCGAAGCGGGCACGAGAGTTCAGTCTCGATCCGGCGTTCGAAGCGGTAGTTGAAGCTGTTGCTACGTACACCGGTGGTGACCGCCCGCAGTTCCTCGTCTCCGTAGGCCTCGTGGTAGCCACGATAGAGGCCGGGACAGGGACCCCGCAGCGTGCATCCGTGGCAAACCGGCGGATGTGTCTTGTTGGCGTCATCGACCGGGTAGAAGTCGGGCTCGCCGACTTCGACCATCGACCAATACCGATGGGTCTTGAGGTCGTCGTATTCGGGGGCATGACCCGGGAGCAGGCACAGCGGCAGTGCACCGTGCGCGAATTGCGGTCCGGGTTTGTCTCGCGTTCGTTCGGTGGCGTATTGCAGCGCGTCGATGACCTGACTGGCCACTTCGCTGACGCGCGGCATCAAGTTCTTGAACAGAACGTCGCCACCGCCCTTGGGCTCCACCATCGAGAACTTCACGCTGGCATCTTCGTAGGGAAGACATGCGTCAACCAGTGCGCGTAGGTGCGCGAGGTTCTGTTTCGTGATGACGCAATTCACATGCAGATCGAGGCCCTTGCCCGTTAGGTTCGCGAGCGCTCCGTACGTCTCCTCGAACGCCTGGGACCGAACCATTAGGTTGTGGACTCGAGCGTTCCCTCCGTGCAGCGAGAGATAGACGTAGCGCAGTCGGTGCTCGAGCAAGCGGTCGACGACATCGGCGTAGGCCAACATGCGGCCGTTCGTCACGAGCCCGAAGTCCATGTCCAGTGATGCGATGTGTGCTGCCCACTCGAAGAGCTCGGGACGGATGGTCGGCTCACCTCCGCTCAGCACCACCATGGTGTGTCCGAGCGCCTTCGCCCGTTCGATTTTCGTATGGATTTCCGCGGCGGCACCGTCGATGTGACGAACGTGCAGCGTGTGGCAGAAGCCGCAATGGTCGTTGCAGCCGTAGCCAACTTTGATGAGCGCCTTCAAGGGCCACAGCATAGCCGATCTGAGATCGGGCTCGGCGCAAGTCGGCGCAACCTCGGCGCAGCGACGGGTCTAGCGACCGGGCAGAAGCCGACCGATCGAGGGCAGCAACACATGCTGCCGGAACGAGCGGGCGGCACCGCGGAACCCGGACGGGAGTGCGCGGAACGCCATGTCGATGTGGCTGCTGTCGCTGCTCACACCCTGAAGCGTGACGAACGAGGTGAGCACACTGACGATGTTCCGCACCAGAGGGTTCTTGCCGATCTTCGGATCGCGCATCAGGTCGAGCGTGATGCGGTTCTCCACCGCCTCGGCCAACACTGGATTGCGGTTGGGCATGAAACCCACCAACGTACCGGGGCTGCTCAGATCCAATGCGCCGCTCTTGATCAGCGCGGCGACCGGTGTCTCGGCATCACCATTCAGCTTGAGGTTCACCTGCTCGAGACGAAGCGCCACGGTGAGTTCCTCTTCGTTGAACACGACCCTGTCGATGAACACGATCGCCGATGCCCGGATGGGGGTCTTCATGAGATCGATGTCGGCGCCAACCTTGATGCCGGGTGGTTGGCCGTCGATCTTGAGGTTGGCGACTTTCCCGGCTTTCTCGGCTTGAGCGCCGAGCCAACGGAGCGCGACAATCGGCACGCCGACTCGCAAGCCGAGCGCATTGCGCATGGCGCGAGCGAGCTCTTCGGGGTGGGATGTGAGGTAACCGCGGGCAGCACCCAGGGCTGCTTGTGCCATCGACATGGCGGCGAATATAGCCTGTTTCGCCGGCTTGGGGAGGCGAGCCTGCCCGAAAGAGATCCCCCACCTCACCAGTTGAAAACGCCCGAAAAAGAAGTGTGTTTCTGGATGCTGCACTGCGTTAGGGCTTGATTTGGCGTCGTCTTAGATCGTTTGTCCGCATCGTCCGTCCCACCCAGAGCCAAGCACTCTTCGGAGCGCCGGTCGGGCGAGGACGCCTTAGAAGGAGAAGACGATGCAACGCGCGTTGATGACTGCGTTTCGATTGAATATTGGCCTCGTGGCGATTCTAGGCTGCAGCTCCCAAGGGTCGCTCGTCGAAGCCCAAACCACGCGAGTCGTGGTGCAGAGCACCGGCGGTGAAACTGGAAACCAGTGGATCCAAGGTTCGCCCGTTCGTACCCGTGTCCAGGTCGGCGCCAACGGGGAGACCTTCGTCGGTGTCTGGATCGAAGCCCCCGATCAAGTGGGCGTCGTGCAACAGACCCGCGCTCCGATGAGTCTCTCGCTGGTCGTGGACACCTCCGGCTCGATGAGCGGAGCGAAGATTCAAAACGCCCGAATGGCGGCGGCTTCGCTGCTCGAGTCGCTCTCGGATGGCGACATCGTCAGCATCTACGCCTTCAGCAATGGTGTCACGGAGATCGCGCCACCCACCGCTGTGAACCAGGCCTCTCGGCCGCAGCTCATGCAGCGGGTCCAGTATCTTCACGCCGGCGGTGGCACGAACATGTACGCGGGCGTTCAAGTCGGCATTCAGCGTGCGGCACAAGCACCGGCCACGCACGCCGTGCGGCGTCTCGTCCTGATCTCGGACGGGCACGCGAACATCGGCCCCTCGGACGCGATGTCGCTGGGCACGCTCGCCGGAAACGGCACCGAGTACGGCGTACAGATCAGCGCCATCGGCGTCGGTCTCGACTACGACGAGAACACGCTCGGTACACTGGCCGTGCAGAGCTCGGGCCGCCTCTACCACCTCGAGCATCCTGCGCAGATGGCGCGCATTCTCGAGCAAGAGATCAATCTACTCGCCAGCACCGTCGCCACCAACGCCTACATCGAGGTCGTTCCCGCCCCGGGCGTCACGATTCTCGAAGGTATGTCTCAGGGCGCGACGTTGCAGAACGGCAATCTGCGCATTCCGGTCGGGAGTGTGTTCGCCGGCCAACGCCGCGACGTTCTTTTCCGCGCTCGCGTTGACACGCAACGGCCAGGGCAGCGTCAGCTCGCGACGGCCCGGTTCGTGTACCGAGGTGCGGGTGAGAGCGCCGAAGAGCACACCCAAACGGCTCAGCTTCGCTATCGCGTGCAACGCGGCGCCGTTCGCGGCAACCAGGGTGTCGAGCCGCGCGTGCAAGCGATGGTCGCCACCGTGGAAGCGGCCCGTGCACAACGCCAGGCAGCCGAAGCGCTCAACCGTGGTGACCGAGTTGCTGCACAACGGCACTTCGAGTTCGCCGAGGCCCAGATCGAAGGTGCGCTCGCTGCGCCCGTCGCCGCTCCTGAACGACGACGACTCGAGGAGTCCGTTCGACGTGTGCGGAGTGTGCGCACGCGGGCATCCCAAGCCACCACTCCCGCAGCAGCGCGGGGTGCAGCGCTGGACAGCTACGACAACGCGATGGAGGCCGAGGGCTACTGACCGCCCGAGGACAACACCACCAACGCGCCGCGCCTCGGTCCCTCGGGACCGGGGCGTTTTCCTTATGGGCGTTCCCACGATCGGTGCGACTGGCCTGCGCTCAGTCTTGATATCCGAGCTCTCTATATCTCGACGGTCGTTTAATTTGACATATGCTTCGCCGCCTCCCCGGGCTCGATAAGCTGACGGTCGTTTAACTTGACATGTCTCGGACGCTCGCATATACCTCGAGCGTGATAACCTGACGGTCGTTTAACTTGACATGTCTTGTGCGCTTCGCGACGCGTTTCCTTGCTCTCGGGCGAACTTTCGTGCGGCGAGTTGAGCTCGAGTGGCGTACGTTGTCGACGTGCGAAGCAGCGTTTTCATGCTCTTGCCCATCTTGGTGATACTCGGCTGTGGGCGCACTCGGCTCGTCCATTCGGGCTTCGACACGGATGCGGGACTCACCGACACAGGTCGGGACGCTCCGAGTGACGCGAGCGACGATGCGGAAACGCCGGTGGACGCTGCGATGGATGTTGCTCTCGACGTGCAGGAAGACGCCCCTGGCGATGGGTCGACTGACGCCGACACCTGCGCGGACGACTTGCTGCTCGAGTTCGCGTGGCCCGCCACTGGTGGCGAGCGACCGCAAAGCGTCCCAGTTGTGGGAGAGCTCATCGGCGGCGGCGCGCCCGAGGTCGTGTTCATCACACTCGGTGAGGATGACGATTTCTACCTTCGCGCGGTGAATGTGATCGATGAGGCCATACCCTTCGAAGACGGCTTCTGTGGGATCGGTGATTTCCTGCCTCGACCGGGCTTGGAGGTGTTGCTGATCTCGGACGGGTATCTTCGCATTCTCGATCCCGAGACCGGCTCGCGTCTCTGGTTCCTTCAGTTGTTGGGTCGAGGGAGGCCTCCCGCGGGATCCGCTCCGACGATCGCGGACTTCGATGGCGACGGCTTTGGCGAGATCGTGGTGGCGTCGTTTGGCCGAAGTGCGATCTATGACCCGACCTGCACCTCCGCGTGTGAGGAAGACGGCGTCTTGAAACAGCTGCCGCTCGTCGGCGGTGCTGCAGCTTTCGACTTCAACTTCGACGGATTGCCCGAACTCGTCGCAGGCTGGCCGTTGCGGGTTCTCGACATTCGCAGCGGCTTCGACGATCGCCCGCGCTACGACGCACCCTCTTACTCGCAGCCAGGCGGTGTGGTCGCGGACGTCGATGAAGACGGCGAAGCCGAGATCATCACCGTTGGAGCGGATCGATCGGCATCGCCCGTTCGGGTTCAGGTCCTGGTGTGGGGCCATGCCGAACATGGCTGGCCTGCCGCTCGACCGCTCTGGAACCAGGGCGTGTTCGAGTCCAGCCAGTTCGACGACGACGCGCGCCTCACCGGAGTTTCTAGTCATGACACGTTGCGGGTAACGCCCGCCCGTGCACGCGCAGGTATGGGAACCTGCGTGGACTGGTGAACTCGTCGACTCGGCGAACGTTGGACTACACTTTGGGCGTGCGTTGGCTTGTCGTTCTCGCGTGCCTCGTGGCGTGCAGTGTTGCGTGCAGCGATCCTGCTACACCAGAGCCCACGGCCCCTTGGTCGTTCGGTGTGATGCCCGACACGCAGATCTACGCGCGCGACCATCCTGAGATTTTCGAGGCCGAAGTGGCCTGGCTCGCGGACCAAGCGGAGAACGGACTTCGTTTCGTGCTGCATGTTG
>JAVJHY010943199.1:0-16045 GCA_035593235.1 Phascolosoma agassizii | reverse complement strand
GGACGAGGATGGCGTCAAGGTCCAGGCCTTCAAGGTCAACCATGCGCCCGTGGAGCCCGCGGTGGGCTACCGCTTCGACTATGCCGGAAGGTCGATCGTCATCACGGGGGATACCGTGCGCAGCGCCGAGATCGAGCGTATGTCCGAGGGCGTCGATGTGTTGGTTCACGAGGCCTTGGCGCCGAACATCGTGGGCGTCTTGGAACAAGCCGCGAAAGAGGCCAATCAACCGGCCCGCGCAAAGATCCTCCACGACATCCTCGACTATCACACCTTCCCGGTGGACGCGGCCGCGAGCGCAGAGGTGGCCGGAGCGAAGCACCTGCTCTTCTACCATGTCGTGCCAGCGCTGATCGTCCCGGGCATGGCCACGGCATTCCTTGAAGGTGTGGACGATGCCTACTCTGGCGACTTCACCCTCGGCGAGGATGGAACCCACATCGCTCTTCCCGCCGGTGGCGACGACATCGACGTGCGCTCCCGCTAGACGCAAACTGTTTCGAACCAGGACTCAGTAAAGGAGGCCCCATGGCTGACCACATGGAAATGAGTGAAGACGAACTGCGCACGCGAACCCGCGCACTCCTTGACGAGCTTCATCCCGAGAAGACGGATGCGATCACCTTTCGCCGCAAGCAGTACGAGCATGGCTTGGCTTGGGTGCATTTTCCGAAAGGCCACGGCGGTCTCGGTCTGAGCCCGAAGATGAATGTGGTCGTTTCCGAGGAGATCGGAAAACACTCGAAGGTGGTCTATCACGATCCGCCGGCGAGTGTGATCGGCATCGGAATGGGCGCGCCGGTCGTACTGACCTATGGCACCGATGACATGAAGAAGGATCTGCTTCCGCGCATCTTCTCCGGGGAAGATGTCTGGTGCCAGCTCTTCAGTGAGCCCAGCGCCGGTTCCGATGTGGCAGGTCTCGCCACCCGAGCCGTCCGTGACGGCGACGACTGGATCTTGAACGGCCAGAAGGTCTGGACCACGGTGGCGCACCTTTCCCGGTGGGGAATGTTGCTCGCGCGAACCGATCCGGATGTTCCCAAGCACGACGGCCTCTCGTACTTCTTGCTCGACATGGAAGCTCCCGGAGTCGAAGTGCGACCGCTGTACCAGATCACCGGCGAGGCTGAGTTCAACGAGGTCTTCCTGACGGACGTGCGCATTCCCCACGACCGCATGTTCGGGAAAGAGGGGCAGGGCTGGCAGGTCGCCATCACAACCCTCATGAACGAGCGCGTGGCCATTGGCGGTGGCGGCTCCAAGAAGAAGGGCGGCGGCGGAATCTCGCAGCTGGTCAAGCTCTGGGGCGAACGAAACCGGAGCGCTCACTCTGCCGCAGGCGAAGCGATTCTCCGCGATCGCGTGACCCAATGCTGGATCGAAAGCGAACTGCTTCGTGTGACTTCCCAGCGCGCACGCGCCGCCCAGAAGTCCGGCAACCCCGGGCCCGAGGGCTCGGTGGCCAAGCTGGCCCAGGCCGAGATCAACAAGCGGCTCTGGGAAACCGCGCTGGATGTGCTTGGACAAACCGGACTTTCTTTCGAGGCGGGCTACGAACTGCGCCAGGACGCGGGACCGATGAAGACTCCAGAGCAGCTCGCGAAGTATCAGTTCCTGCGATCCCGCGCGAACTCGATCGAGGGCGGAACCTCCGAGATCATGCGCAACATCCTCGGTGAGCGAGTTCTCGGCCTGCCCGGCGAGCCGCGCGTCGACAAAGCCAAGCCGTGGAAGGATGTGCCGCGCTCGTAATCGAGCTGCATGTCGTCCCGCTCTCTTTTCCACTGGCCTTCTCCAAGGAGACCTCATGGCCCTCAACTTCACATTTACCGATGAACACGACGAACTGCGCGCCACCGTACGAGCCTTTCTCGAAGAGAAGTCCGACGAACAGGCGGTTCGCGAACACATGTCCAGCGAGCAAGGCTACGACCCCGCTCTGTGGAGCCAGCTCGCAGAGCAAATGGGCCTGGCCGGCCTGATCATTCCGGAGCAGCACGGCGGTGCTGACATGAGCTACGTCGAAATGCTCGTGGTCATGGAGGAGATGGGGCGCGCGCTTTTGTGCTCCCCTTTCTTGAGCACCGCGGTCTTTGCGGCGAACGCGATCCTGGCCTGTGCAGATCCGACCTCCCAGAAGGAGTTGCTTGGGGGCATCGCTTCGGGGTCGATCACGGCAACGGTCGCTTACGCCGAGCCGAATGGCCGCTGGGACCTCGCTGCCGTCGAGATGAGCGGGGGCGAGCGGCTCAGCGGTACCAAGAACCTGGTGCTCGATGGCCACACGGCAGATATCCTGCTCGTGGTCGCGCGTACCGGCGATGGCCTTGGGCTCTTTCGCGTGGATGCGGATGCTTCCGGCCTGAAGCGCACAGCCCTTCCGGAACTCGACCTCACCCGCAAGCTGGCTCGCCTCGATTTCAAGGCCACGCCGGCCACATTGCTGAGCCAAGGCGACCCGACTGCCGCCCTGGAGAAGGTGCTGGGTCTGACTCTGGCCGCACTTGCGGCCGAGCAGGTCGGTGGCGCCCAGCAATGCCTCGATATGGCCACGAATTATGCCAAGACGCGGCTGCAGTTCGGGCGCCCGATCGGCTCCTACCAGGGCATCAAGCATAAGTGCGCAGACATGCTGGTCGCCGTCGAGTTCGCGAAGTCGGCCGCGTACAACGCTTGCTTTGCCGCTGCCGAGGACGATCCGGATTTCCTGGAGAGCGCGGCGATGGCCAAGGCGTTCTGTTCCGAGTCATACTTCCACGCTGCGGCCGACAACATCCAAATCCACGGTGGGATGGGCTTCACCTGGGAACACCCCGCTCACCTCTACTTCAAGCGCGCCAAGGCTAGTGAGCTGCTCTTTGGCGATGCGGCCTACCACCGCGAGTTGCTGGCGAATCGGATCGGTCTGTAACGGGGCCGCGTCTGCTGGCGCTAAGCGGCTTGGGGTAGCGGTGCCCAGGCATCGACGATTCGACCATTGCGAACTGCCAAGATGTTGCCGAACTGCAACATGACGAATTCGCTCTGGGTAGGGCGGAAGAAGACGAGGTCATCGACCGCCAGATCCACCGCAGCGGAACCATTCAGCATCTCCTGGTTCGTGCTACGGCCGTAGATCGGATGGGTTGCCAAGCCTGCCGGCGAAACGGGTTCGGCCTTCCAATAGCCGCCATAGACGAAGAAGCTGCGCGCGCGATTCGGATCCCAGAGCTGGTGGAGGGGGCCGAGGTCGATCGCGGGAATCTCCACCCCCTCGCGGCGCTTCAGGACCGGCGTGCTGATGAAGAGGGCCGGCACGTGCTCGGCCAGGGTGTCGATGTCGAAGTTCAGCGGCTTGACCAATCCCGAACCGACCGCGAGTTCGTTGGCCAAGCCGTCGATGTCATCCCACATGCGATAGGTGGGGCTACCCGCTGCATTCAGGGTCAGGGCATCTTCAGCCTGGCCGCCGCTGTGGCCACGCCACGCCTCCAGGAATCCCCGGTAGCGGGCCTCAACTTGCGCGAACTCACGGCTCCGTAAGTTGAGGGTCTCGGGCAGGACAGCGTGGGCGTCGTAACCCATCAGCCCTGCGAAGCGCAGCCGTGGATCCTCGTCGATGACCTTCAGCAGTTGCACAAGTTCGCCAGGTTCGCCCATGCCTCCGCGCCGCAGGCCCACGTCGACTTCGATATTCACGGCGAGGCTCAGGTCTCTTCCTTTGGCCAGCTCCCGATATTGTCGGAGCCGCTCCGGACTGTCGATGAGCCACTGGATCTGGCGGGCCGGATCGAGGCTCCCAGGGGAGAAGTGATCAAAGAAGCGATCCGCCGCCGCGACCGGCATGGGCTTGCCTAACAGAAGGTCGGCGTGAGGGTGGCTCGCCGCGACGGCATTCAGGAAGGGCTGGTGGAAGACCATCAATCGTTGGGTCTCGGCTTGCTTCATCACGTAGTCGAGCAGGCCTGCCGCGGGAAGAGATTTAGCGACCACCCGAAAGGCACGCGGTGCCATGGCTCGCTGGGTCACCGCGATGTTCGCATCGAGCCGGTCGAGATCGACGATCATCGTCGGGCGCGCATAGCCCTCGCGCTTCAGCAGCTCCGAGAGGCTGGCGTAGTAGTCGTCATGGCCCCCGCGCCCCCGGTCCTCAGGTCGGAGCCACCACAGCCCCGCCGCGAGTCCTGCCGCACCGAGCAAGAAGCTGCGGCGCCTCACCGAGATTCTCCGAAAACGTCGTGCAGATGGGCGTTCAACATGCGCCCCGTCGGATCGAGACCCTTGCGGACTTCCTGGAAATCCTGCCAGTGGGGGTAGAGCCCGTGGAATGCGCTCTCTCCTAGCTGATGGAGCTTCCCCCAGTGAGGGCGTCCTTCGTACTTCCAGAAGATCCGCTCGACGACATCGAAGTAGGGTCGGTAACCCTCGTCTGCGAACTGATGGATCGAGATGCTGCAGCCCTCTCGCTCGTGGAACATGCTGAGCCAGATGTCATCCTTGCCGATGTATCGGACTTCGATCGGGAACACGACGGGGATGCGTTGGCTGGCAATCGCATCGAGAATCTCGCGCAAGCAGGCCGCGCCGACCTCGGCGGGCACGGTGTATTCCATCTCGCGGAAGCGGCTGATGCGGGGGTGGGTGAGCACCTGGAATGACGGCCCACTTCGCAGGGACGGCGGCAAATCCGCGATCTGCAGCACGAGTCTTTCGTAGAGCCGGCTCCCGACGAGCGGAAGCCAGCCGACCTGCCGATAGACGTCACGCATGATCTGCAGGGGATCGCCCGAGAACTCGGGCTCCGGGGTCGGCTCCTGCAGGCCTTCGTCGGTCGCGATGACCATCGCCCCCTCGGTGTGCGGAAATGCGTAGAACTCGAAGTGACGGTGCTTGGCCCGGCGCTTCTCGACGTCCTCCAACAAGGGGCCCAGGGGCTCGAAGGATGTCGATTCCGTGAGATCGAAAGAGGCCTGGTTCTGCAGGGTCATGCGACTGACGACACCTAACGCACCCAGGGAACACCGAGCCGCTTGAAAGATCTCCGGGTTCTGGTCGCGACTGCACTGGACCCTGCTTCCGTCGGGCGTGATAAGGGTCAGGCCGGTGACGAAGCTAGACAGCGAGCCGAAGGGCAGACCGGTTACATGGGTCGAAGTGGCGACGGCTCCGCCAAGGGTCTGATAGTCGATGTCAGGGAGGTTCGGCATGGCTTGGCCGTGGGCCTGGAGGGCGGGCCCCAGCCCCTGCAGCCGCGTGCCGGCCCAGGCCTTGGCCTGGATCTTCTCCGAGTCCACACGGATCACGCCGCTCATCAGATCGCAGGCGACCAGCGTGCCATCCGAGGGCACGAGGGCGCTGAAAGAATGACCCGTGCCAACGGGCCTGATTGCGCCGCTCCCGCTCTGCAGTAGCCGAATCAACTCCTCTTCTCCGTTGGGGGCGGCGCGTTGTGCGGGACGACACCCCTGGTTCCCGCCCCAGTTCCGCCAAGGGAGATCCTCGCCGGGGAGGTAGGCGGGGAGCTCCTCCGTGGCTTCTCCTAAGGATGTGCTCCGGCAGCCGGCGAGCGCGCCAGTCGTCGCCGCAATCAAGCCGGCCTGCAGGATCTGTCGCCGGGTCGCTCTTCTCATTGCGCGGCCCCCGCCGGGAACCCCGCGAGGAAGCCCACCAGGCGCCGCAACTCCGTTTCCGTACAGAAGCTGCAGGTACCGAGCGGGGGCATCCCCACGCTTCCCTCAATCGTGTTTGCGACCAACGCCTCCAGGCCTTTGGCCCGCCGCGTCTTCCATTCTGCTTCGTCCCCGAGTAGCGGCACCCCTATTCCAGGCCGGCCATGACAGGGCAAGCAGATCTGTTGGAGGACGGCGGTTTCTCGCTTCGAAAACGCGGTTCCCTCCGGCGTTTCGGCCGCAACGGAGGCGACCGCCACGAGGCCCACAGAAGCCGAGATCAAACTGGACAACGCGCGTGCATCGGGCATCGACGGGACGATAGCGCCGCCCGGGCTGGAGAGCTGGGCAGGGCAGCTAGACTCGCGATATGCCCAATGCGCTCTTCTCGGTAGGTGAGATCATTCGCCACCGGCTCTTCGAGTACCGGGGGGTCGTGTTTGACGTCGATGCCGAGTTCGGAGGGAGCGACGCGTGGTATGAGCAGGTGGCGAAGAGTCGGCCGCCGCGAGACGCGCCCTGGTATCATGTGTTGGTCAGCGGTGCGGATCACACCACCTACGTGGCTGAACGCAACCTAACTTCGGACGCGGGGGACGAGCCGGTCCAACACCCGCTTCTCGGGCAGCTCTTCGCGGAGCTGCGCGATGGGCGTTACCGACCCCGGCAAGGGTCACACTAGAGCCGGCCTCAGGAAGTTCCTGCGCGCCCGCTCCACCGAGGAAGTCCGGCGGTAGATCGAACCGGGCTCTCGAATGGGCTGCGCACTTGCTTCATCGAGCCACGTCGACTGCGATCGCGAAGGCACGTGAGTCCGTCCATTTCAGGGGGTTCGTTCGACCGCGAGACCCATCACGCGTCCCGCTTCCCTGGGGTGGCCCAGGCTCCTGTGGGCTTCTTGCACCTGAACGAGTCGCTCCAGAATCTCTGGTTGCATCGGAGCGGCCCGCCGCTTCGCCTGACTGACGTGAAGCGACACCAGTTCATTAGTCGAAGCCAGGGTCCCATCTTCTTTCAACATGCGGTGGAAGTAATGGATCCGCTTCGCGTCGAAGTCCAGCAACTGAGTCGTGAAACGTAGTGCCTCGCCCTGGCGGACTTCTTTCTGGTACGTGAAGTGGGCCTCGAGTGTGAAAGTCGTCGAGACGTGTCGGGCTTTGGTCTCGAGATCCAGCCCGATGTGGTCGAGCCAAGCATCCGTGGCCAAGTCGAAGACCACTGCGTAGTAGCCGACGTTGAGATGGGCGTTGTGGTCCACCCATTCCGCGCGAACCACGTCACGGTATTGATCGAAGGGAGCGTTCAGCGTCGTCACGGTGATGTTTCTTTGCCATTCGTGAAATATTTTGTGGCGAAGATCACAAACCCCTCACCCTCCGTAGGAAAAGCCTCACAGTTTCAGCCTGACGACAAGGGAAGGTCTGATAGAGTAGGGCGCACTTCGGAGAAGGAGAACCGCGATGCGAGATCGGCAAACACAGGGGTGGTTGCGCTTTACCTTCTGCCTAGCACTCTTCAGTCTGCTGCCCGCCTCGAGCCTGGGCCAGACGCTAGGCGCGGAGGGCGCAGAGGGATTGGTGACCCAGTTCTGGTATGAGGGAATTCCGGAGGCCGAGGTCCATCGCATCGACGCCGACGGCGCCGCCCACCTCGCACAGATGCTCGCCGACCCGATCCGCCGAGAGCATCATGCCAACATCTTGATCGCGCTGTCTCAATGCGGTCAAGCGGGTGCGTACGAGGCAATCGGGGCCTTCGCATCTCAGCCGCCAAGTGGGGAAGTCGACCGAGCGACCTTCCGCGCCTGGCAGGTGCTCCCTTTCGCCTGGGGGCATCTTGCCGAGGGCGATCGGCGAGCGGTGGCTCGATTGGCCGCAACCCTCGATGCCGGCCCGAGCGGGTGGAGCTTCCGCGGTTTTGACGGCGGCCGAGTCGCCGAGCTGAATCGGCGCGCAGCGGCGACCTCGTTGGCGATGACAGGGCTTCCCGAAGCGAAGGCGCACTTGACTCGGAAGAGCCGCTCCAACGCAGATCCCGCTTTCGCAGCCCACGTTCAAGAGGCCATCGGGCTTCACGCCCGGCGGGCGCAGGAGCGAGCCCAATGACTGCCCGAGTTTTCCGCTCCCTCGGCCGACCGCTTTGGTTGGGCATGGCCCTGCTCCTGATCGTCACCTGGCCCGGTGAAACCGCTGCCGTTGCGCCGACCGCCGATCTTCACCAACTCGAGTGGTTCGTTCACGTCGACATGATCAATGCTGGTGCGGGCCAGGACCTCGCCTATTGGCAAGGCCTGGTCGATGCCGCCATGGCTGAGGCGACCTTGCTGGTGGAGGGGAATCAGGGCCCGGTCGATTCAGCCTGTTGCACCCGGATCGAGGCGACGGCTTCGGTGGCTACTTTCGGTAGCCCCGGAGATGGTTTGGACGTGCTGGACAGCGCCGCGGACTACACGGCGATCAGCGCCTTGGGGATCAGCTCCCAGGCCTTCCTCGTCGACAGCATTACGTACTGCGGCGGGTCAGCACCGACTTCCATCGGTTGTGCGGTTCGTCCGGTGTGCGATCTCAACGGGAATGACGACCCAGACCTGTATCTGGTCGTGACCGTGGACGCCTTTGATTCGAATGTGCTCGGCAAAGTGCTCGCCCACGAGCGCGGGCACAACTCCTGCTTGTCCCACATCAACACCGACGAATGTCAGCTCATGCGCAGCGGTGGCGGAGGCGGCTGCATCAGTGCGGGCGAGTGCACGAACCTGAGTGCGGGTCGTACCGGTACCGGTGGAAGCTGCACCTGTCACGACGGCCTGGGTGGCTTGGAAGTCGACAACACCCCTTGCACCGAGGTGGCCTCTGGGCTCTGCAGCGGCGGGCTGTGCGGCGATCCGGCGGGCGCCGCCGGCGTCACCCTGCTCGGTTCGGCGGGCCCTGAATCTGCCAACGGTGAGGCGACCGACGAGGCGTTCCGGATGTCCGCACTGACTGGGGGCTGGACCTCCCTTGGGCTCTTTGCGCCCACCGGCGAAGAGGTCGAGGGTATGGCCTACGCCGCGGATTCGAGCACTCTGTTCGGCGTGGTTCCCACTTCCGCGGACGATCAGGTCATCACGATCGATCGCTCCACCGGGAGCATGACGGTGGTTGGAACCATCGCGAACGGCAGCCGGCAGCTCGTCGCACTAGCGTACAACCCGGGTGCTTCCTCCGCGTCGACGGATGACCTGCTCTACGCCCTCGAGTCCGACGGCACCTTCGAGGATCTGGTCTCCATCGATCCGGCGGCCCCGAACTCGCTCACGGTGATCGGTTCGTTGGCTTTCGGCGCTCCGGACGGGTTTCGCGGCCTCGCCTACGACAGCAATGCAAGCAAGCTCTACGTAGCCAGTCCCTTCGTCGATGGCATCTACGAGCTCGATATCTCGACTTGCGGCGGTCTGTGCGCCTTGAGCCAACAGGCGGGTTTGAATGTTTCGCGTAGTGATGCCAGCCTGACCTACTCGCCGCTGACCCAGCGGTTGTATCTGCTGGGCACACAGATTCCGGTCACCCCACTCGGCCGTCGTACCATGTTCAACGAGATCAACCCGGTTGACGGCTCCAAGGGCGAGACCCGGGTTCTCGACTCGGCCACCCCCGCGGCATTGGCCGCCTTGCCGAAGCCGCCGGCCTGCTCGGACGGGGCCGACAACGATGGCGACGGGCTGATCGACTTCCCGCAGGATCCGGGATGTGCAAACGCCACCCGTGATCTCGAGAACCCAGAGTGCCAAGACGGTATCGACAACGACGGAGCCATCGGAACCGACTTCGACGGGGGCGAATCCGTTCTGGGCGTTGGAAACGGCGATCCAAACGGTGCCGACCCGCAGTGCACGACTGCCTCCAGGGGCACTGAGTCGGGAGGTGGCGGAGGCCCACGGGGATGCGGGTTAGGTCCGGAGCTCGCGATGCTTCTACCGCTATTGGCAGCGCTGCACCGGCGGAGGGAGCGCGCCGCCTAGGACGAAGCCCACGCTCGGTCCTCGCCGGGACTCCGTAACTCACGCGATCGCTTCGCCAGGGCGTTAGCTGGGATGGTCTACCCTGCTCCCATGCGGATCGAATACGCCGGTAGCGTTCATGACGAGGCGGAGATCGAGGCGGTGACCCGCGTTCTTCGCGGTGGTCCCGCGGCCCTGCGCATTGGGAAAGAGACGCGTGAGATGGAACGCCTCGTCGCCGAAGCATTCGGAAAAGCGCGGGGGGTCATGTGCAACTCCGGATCGTCGGCACTCTATCTGGCCATCGAGCTTCTGGGTCTGAAAGAGGGCGATGAGATCCTGACCTCGCCCTTGACCTTCTCGACGGATATCGCCCCGATGGTGCGAAGTCGGTTGGTTCCGGTCTTCGTCGATGTCGTTGCCGATACCTTCCAGATCGACGTGGAGCGTGTTGAGAAGAACTTGGGCCCGAGGACCCGGGCCATCTTGGCTCCCAACTTGATCGGAAATTGCCCGAATTGGGATGACCTGCGTACGATCGCGGATCGCCACGGGCTCTTGTTGATCGAGGACAGCTGTGATTGCCTGGGCTCGACCCAGCGGGGTACACCGACCGGAACGCGCAGCGACATCAGCGTGACGAGTTTTGCACTCAGCCACATCATCACCGCCGGTGGCACCGGTGGAATGGTATTGATGGACGATCTCGAATGGGTCGATCGATGCTTGACCCTGCGACGCTGGGGGCGACGCAGTGAGCCGCAGATCTTTGGAACTCGAAAGGGCAAGGGGGACCGCTTCTTTTCGGATCTCGACGGGCTCGAGTACGACAACCTGTTCATCTTCGACGAGGTCGGTTGGAACTTCGAGCCGTCGGAACTCTCTGCCGCCTTCGGCGTCGTCCAAATGCGGAAGCTCGCCAAGAACCTCGAGCGACGAAAGCAGAACTTCGACATCCTCGATCGACGCTTCCAAAGCCACCTCGAGCGCCTCATCCTGCCCCGCACCACGCCGAGCATCGATACGGCGTGGCATATGTACCCCCTGCTGTTACGCCCCGAGGCCGGCATCCGCCGATCGGAGTTCCAGCAACACATGGAAGGGAACGGTGTCGATACGAGGATGGTCTGGACCGGAAATGTTACTCGGCAGCCGGCCTTCAAGAACATCCCGATGCGAGTCGATGCCGACGGGCTCTCCGAGGCCGACCGAGTCATGGAAACCGGCTTGATTCTTCCGATGAACCATGCGCTCGGCGATGACGAGATGCACCAGATCGCCGACTTGGTCGATCAGTTCCTGGGTTGAGGGCGCCGGGTCGCTCTCGCCGCCTTGTTCTGGCAGATCCGACATCTGTCGGTGGATCGAAATGCGAGCGGACGCCACCCTGCGGTCGCGCCAAGGCCGATACGAAACTAGCTCGCGCTCTCCATGCGAGCAGCCGCGCGTTGGAACAGGCTCAGCGTCATCGCGTGCAGGAGATCCCCCGTCTGCTTAGGCGCTTTTCCCGAGAAGGCGCGTGCGTGAGTCCCCTCGAGAATGATCCCGAGCTTGTAGCAGGCCAGCACCTCGTACCACTGGACCGAGCGGAGCTCGCGAGTCGAGCCTTCGGCGTAGGCAGCCACGATGTCGTCCCGCGCAGCGAAGCCCGCCCATGGTTTCTCCGCCGAGGTAGCGAGTAGCCAGCCCAGATCGAGGAGAGGATCTCCGATCGTCGAGAGTTCCCAATCCACCAGCGCAGCGAGTTCGGGCCCGTCGTTTCGAAACATGACGTTGCTTGCGTGGAAGTCGCCGTGGATGACGCCAGCGCGGAAGTCAGTCGGTCGGTGAGCTTCCAGCCAGGCGGCCACCGCCTCGAGTTCGGGGATCTCCGGGCCAGGGTATCCGTCCATGGACGCGTAGCTGTCGAGTTGAGCCTGCCATCTCGGCACCTGTCGCTCGAGATAGCCCTCGGGCTTGCCGAAGCCTTCGAGGCTGATCTTCTTGTAGTCGAGCTCGCCGAGGGCACTGATCGCCCGCGCCATGGAGAGGCCCATCTCGTGGCGAATTCCGTCGTCCCCAGCGTGGAGCTCCGGCAGGCCCTCGCCCGGATTGAAACCTTCGATGGGCTCCATCAGGTAGAAGGCGGCACCCAAGACCGCTTCGTCGCCACACCCCGCAATGAAGCCAGGATGCGGCACCGGCGCGCCGGCCAGGGCTGCCAGGACCCGAGCCTCACGCCTCATGGTCTCGTCGCTGTTCTTCCGCTTGTGGGGCGGCGGGCGGCGCAAGACGAAGCCGCGTCCCCCGCGCTCGAAGCGAAGCAGGATATTCTGCGTGCCGCCGCCCAGGAGCTGGGTGTTCTCGATGGGGCCTTCGGCCAAGCCTTGGCCGTCCATCCAGGATGCCAGAATTCCGAGATCAATTCCGCCTACAGCCGTTGCGTCCACATCTTCTCCCGCCGTCGCACCTTACGGGTGTAGCACGGCGGCTACCGGTCGAGGGCCTCGAAGTGAAGGGGCAGCCCATCCATCGGTTTCGAGATGGGCGCTTGCTGGACCGGCATTCTGTAGCCTGGGCGCACGGTCCAACGGTACCGCTGCAGTAGTTGAAAGAGCACAGCCTTGATTTGCAATTCGGCGAAGCGCAGGCCCAGGCACATGTGGTTCCCGCCGCCGAACGGAATGTAGGAGTGGGAATGTCTCTCGTGTTCGAGTCGGCCGGGCAGGAAGCGCTCGGGATCGAAACGGAAGGGGTCGCTCCACCACTCCTCCATGTGATGGGTGTGGATCGGGTAGATCACCACCATCATGCCAGCGGGAATCTCGAAACCGTCCCATTCGAAAGGAGCGGTACTCATCCGCGGGATCGTCGATAACGGTGGGTATCGTCGCAGGGTCTCCGAGATGGTTGCGATGGTGTCCGGCATCGCCAACAGATCTTCGTACTCCACGACCGGCTTGCCGAAGGCCTGGATCTCCTCACGCAGGCGATCCTGCCAATCTTGGTTGGCGCCCAGCTCGTAGAGTAGAGAGGTCAGCGAACTGGTCGTCGTGTCGTGGGCGGCCATCATCAGGAAGATCATGTGGTCGATGATGTCTTGATCGCTGAGGGCTCGGCCGTCTTCGCCTTGCGTCTGGCAAAGCCTGGTGAAGATATCCCCGCCGTTGCCGTGTCGCCGTGCCGGGATCCACTCGCGAAACTGCTTCTCCATGATGCGTCGGCCACGCAGTCCGCGATAGAACTCCAGGCCCGGGATCGGCAGCTTGAGGACGGACATGGATGCGGCGACAGACGCCTCGAAGCTCTTGTTGAGCATTTCGGTCTCGTGGCCCAGTTCGGCTCCCAGGAAAATTCTGCAAGCGATGTCGAGGGTCATTGACTTGATCCGCGGAAAGGCGAGCAGCGAACCGCCGCCGTCGGCCCAGCCTGCGAGCATTTCCTCCAGCATCGGGTTCATTCGATCGAGGTAGGCCTCGAGAGCGGGAGTTCGAAAGGCCTCTCGCAAGAGCCTGCGGTGAACTCGGTGGTCTTCTCCGTCTCGAAGCAACAGGCCGTTCGAGAACATGTCCCCCATGATGAGGTCCCAAGCGCCCTTGGACGAGAACACCGAGCCGCGGTCCAACAGGACCATCCGGCTCGCGTCGGGCCCAGAGAGGTTCACCATCTTCAGGGGGCCCTGGGCCTGGAGCACGGTGGGGCCGTGCTGATCGAAGCGATCCTTCGCAACGCCTAACATGTCACGGCGTATTCGCCTGACCTGGCCAAGGGTCTCCCGAAGGGAAGTTCTGGGGACCTCGCTCCACGGCCTCAGCGCGCTCATGCTCAAGCTTCCAGTCTCGGCCAAGTGTCTCTCCGTTGGCTGTCGGCCGGTCGTCGGCCAGCCTCGCCTAGGTCCACGGGGTGTCGGTTTCGTCTTCGGCCACCGAGAGAAGGGTCACCTCGGCGCCCCTCTCCTTGAGGCCCGTTGCCCAGGCCAGGGCATCAGTCTCTGCCTTTGCATGAATCTGGGTGACGGCATCAAAAGCGGGAGGGTTCGATCCGAAGGTGACGGCTCGGTTCTGCAGACACCAGACCGGCTCGGTGGTCGCATCGAGGAGGGCCGGGATCTCCTGTGCCTCATACTTCTCGACAAAGGACGAGGTCTCCTCACCGCTCGGCGCCTTGACCAGGGCCATGAGCGACAGGCCTGCCCCTCGATCCTCGCCGCCACGGATCAAGTGCTCGGTGACGCCGAAAAAGGTGTTCTTGTCCCGATCCATGAAGCTGCGTTCGTCGGCGATGATGCGCTTTCCGCCCTCCTCGCCAAGTCGCCGCATCGTTTCCGCAGCCGCTTTGGCATCCCTGTACTGAAAGGCGGTTACGACATCGAAGAAGGGCTGGCCGTAGATTTCATCGAGTAGATGATGCCGAACGTAACGGGTCGCACCCTGCATCACGGTTTCCATCGCGAGGGGGGCATGCTGCTTTTCATAGTGTTCGCGAAACGCCTCCCGGGTATGGTCCGGCCGCCGCGCAATCAATGCCATCGTCTTCACTGGCTCGGTCCTTTGGGGAGGGCTGGGTTGACCGGGTCGTCCGCAGCCGAATAGGGGGCGATTGGGGTTGATCGATCGGGGCGGCGCGTCTCGGGTTCCACTCCATCAACCGATCCCAAGAAGATGCGGCTTGCAGCCCGATTCCGCACCCGTTCTTCGAAAGGTCTCCGAGCGCGGTGGCAGGAGCAGCTCGCCTGTTTCGCCGGTTCTCTCGAGCCGCCTCGGCATTTCAAGCGCCCCGCAAGCTCGGTAAGCACTCTTCTCCAGCTACTACCTGACGAAGCGACTCTGATTGTTCGCCGACCCCCCTCAAACGGAGCATGCCGAGCGAATCCTTTTCTGCATTGTGGCTCCCGCTCTTCTGGTGCGCCCTGCTTGAAATGGAGGGAGCTTGTGCGGGGGCCGACCTCACCCTGGAAAGGACCGCCCTTACGCTTACGAACCGCCGCCGCCACCGACTGCGGTCTTCAGCGCCGGCTGGACCGGCGGAGCCGTTCGCCAATCGAGGGCGCCTTCTTCTGCCGTCGCAACCCACTGTTTGCCATTGGTGATCGAGGCCCAGTGGGAGTGGTTGAGCTGGTGGATGGTAAAGCAGGACTGAAGGGCGTTGGTGAAGCCCATGTTGTCCATGGTTTGATTTACAGATTCCTTGATCAACGTGGCTGCCATGGTGGGAACCCTTGCGATTCGTTGGGCAAACTCGACGGTTCGCGCCTCGAGCTCGTCGCCGGGGAAGACCTTGCTCACCATGCCCAGCTGGTGCGCCTCTTCGGCATCGATGGAGTCGCCGGTCAGGAGCAGCTCCTTGGTCTTGCGCGGGCCGAACTCCCAAGGATGCGCGAAATACTCGATCCCCATCATCCCGAGGCGTGTGCCGACGACATCGGCAAACGTGGTGTCCTCGGCGGCGACGATCAGATCGCAGGCCCACATCAGCATCAAGCCCGCCGCGTACACGGGCCCGTGGACCTGAGCGACGGTAATCTTTCGGAGATTGCGCCAGCGCAGGGTGTTCTGGAAGAAATAGTGCCACTCCTGCAGCATCAGGTTCTCCGAACCCTTTCGGTCGCCGCCATTGACTTGGCGACTGGGGTGTTGGCCGGGGCCGGGCGAGTACTCCGCCATGGCAACCTTCGAGCCCATGTCATGGCCCGATGAGAACATCTTGCCGTTACCACCCAGAATCACGACGCGCACGTGGTCATCGGCTTCGGCACGAAGGAATGCGTCGTTGAGTTCGACGAGCATCCCGCGATTCTGCGCGTTGCGGGCTTCGGGACGGTTGAGCATGATGCGAATGATCTCGCCGTCGTCGTGCGATTCGACGTCGATGAACTCGTAGTCGGGCGTGGTGGTTTCATCCAGGCTGATGCCCAGCGTTTCGGCGTCAATCACCTGATAGACGTACTGCGGGGCTCTGAGGGTGAGCGAATCTTCCAATACGACCATCACCAGCTGCCCACCTATGGCGTCGGCAAACAACTCGACAATAATCAATGGCGCTCGGTTTTCCGACAATTGGTCGCCAGGGGATACATGAGCGTGGATGTAGAGCGCTTTGGTGCGCTGCGCCTGCAGGAAAAGTGCCGGCCGTTGTTACGCGGTGAAGAAACCATCGAGCTGCGCAAAGACATCAAGCAGGATTAATTTTTCTGTTCTTCTGCATGGCCTTAGACTTCCGAACTTTGCAGCGTTGTTGAGCCAAGCCCAACAATGGCGGCGGCTTAGCCGCCAACCTTCCGGTGATGCCTCGGCTTTCCTCTTCATCTTTTGGCTTTGGTTTCAGCTCTGGCCTGTCCAACTAGTTCGTTGTGCAGCAGACCCCAAAACAAGCGGCGGCGAAGCCGCCACCCGCTGGGACCTTCAACCTATCGGGTGCATTCTAGCTATGGTGAAGG
>JAVJHY010942147.1:0-16045 GCA_035593235.1 Phascolosoma agassizii | reverse complement strand
GAACGACTGCACCGTGCGCAGCTCGTAGAGGCGCCGGCGACGCTCGTCCTTCTCGCGCGCGGACAGGAGTGCGGATCTTGCGACGTCCGTGCGCCCGCGCAAGCGGCGGGCAGCGCGCTCGACTCGCAACGCGACTCCGCTCACCGCACGTAGCACGGTCCACAGCGTGCGGCGCAGAAGCGACGGTTGGTCATAGGTCGAACGCAGCGGGCGAACGATGAACAGCTGCGCGAAGCGCGCGGCGCAACGCCACACGAGGCCCCGCGCGAGCCCGGTCGCTCGATGCCATCCGCTGGATACCGAGGTGCGGGTTCCGTCCGGTGCGATCGTCGCACTCACGAGGCCGAGATAGTCGCGCTCCTCGACCTCGTCGACGCGCGCGCACGTGTCTCCGCGCATCACGAGCCGCTCTCGACGACGACCAACGACGCGGTGCGCCACGAGACGCGTCTCCGCCGTCGAGTACAGGATGACCTGACCACGATCGATCGACGCGAACGGGCGCGCCTCGATCTCGAGCGTCGAGCCGTGCGGAATCGCCGGACGCATGCTGCGTCCGAGGGCTCGGTAGCGGAGCCGAAGCCCGCGGCGCAGGACCTCGCGCGCAAGACGCTCGACATCGCCCGCTTCAAGATTCGCGCGCGCAACGCCGCTCGTCCCGTCGCCGTCGGATCGCCGCGGTTCGGTCGGCACCGACACGTAGTCGGGCTGCGAGCCGGTCGTGCTCCACAGGCCGGCGCGTTCGAGCGCGCCGAGGAAACGCGCGGCGTCCTCGGACGCCTGCCCACCCGACGCGGCGCCGAGGGAGGCGAGTTCCGCGGTCGCCGCATCCAGCGTCAGGGCCAAGCCGCAGCGCGCGAATAGATGGTGCGCCGTTCCCCGCAGCAGGATCGCGTTGGACAACTCGGCCACGCCGGCCTCGACGCGCACGACGATCGTCCCACTGGCCTCGCACATCGCTCCGGGTGACGTCCCGGCCCCTGCTTCCGCTTCGGACGCCGAACGCGTCGTCGGATCGTCCACCGGTCGCTTGCTCGAAAGAGATTCGGTCATCGCGTGTGCGACCCGCTGCAGCGGACGCCATTCGCCGCATCACCGTTCCGGATGGCCGCAACGGAGAGCGGCGCGCATCCAATACTATGCTGGGCTTCGTTCATGGCTCAAGTCCGGCGGTGCCGGGGTTCGATGGCGACTCCGACGCCGATCGTCATGCCGACACGCCTTCGATCAATGAACACCCAGGAACCCACGCCCCGGATCGACTCACTCGAGACGCTCAACGCGCTCGGTCGCCAATCGCGCGTGCAACGCAGGATCCTCGGCTTTCTCCTCTTCTTCGTCGCCATCGGAGCGCTTCCTCCTGAAGCGCTCTACTGGGACGGAATCGGTTTCCTGCAGCGCGCGTCGGCGAGCGGCGCCGAGCTCGACTACGGCCACGCGCTGTACGTGCCTCTGCTCGAACTCTGGCACCGCGGAGTGAACCTCGTCTGGTACGCCACCTGGGAGTTCTCGGCCAAGCTGCTCTCGTCGCTCGGTGCGGCGACGTTCTTCGTGCTGCTCTGGATGCGCGTCGAGCGCCGCGGGCTCGACCCGGTTCCATCGTTCGCCCTCGCGCTCGTCGGCGCGACCACGCCGCTCTTCTGGCGCCAGGCGGGCATCGTGGAGCCGACGACGTGGACGCTCGCGATGCTGCTCGTCGCTGCGGCCGCGGCCGAACGCTACGGCGAGCGTCCGACCATCGCGCGGGCGACGGGCTTTGCGCTATCGGTCGCGCTCCTGCTCGGCTTGCATGTGGTTTCGGTCTTCGCGCTTCCGTGGCTCGTTTGGCGAACGAGACATCGCGAGTCGGGCTTCCCGCCGCTCGCGCACGTCGGACTCTTCGCCATCTTCGCCGGCGCCGGCGTGCTGCTGCTCGACGTGACGGGCAAGCTCGACGAGGCGTGGAGCTTCGGTGGCTACTGGGCGGGTTTCCTGCCCGCGTTCGAGCTCGAAACCGGTCGCGCGAACGCACGTGTCGCGTGGCAGGTGCTGACGGTCGGAATGCCGGGGGCACTCGCCGCCGGTGCGATCGGCGTCGCGCTCTCCGCCGGAATCGGTCGGCGCTGCTCCGACGCATGGATCCTCGGCGTGCCGTACCTCTTGGCCTTCCTGATCGTCGGACAACCGGTCGCCGGACTCATGGTGCCGCTCGGCGTCGCATTGACCCTCTGCGCGGCCGACGGCGCGCGTGAACTCGTGTCTGGGAAGTACAAGCGGATCGATTTCGCGCTCGCCCGCGTGCTGCTTCCGCTACTCATCGTGCTGCAAACCGGCCAGGGTATGGCCACGGCGCTGAAACGTGCGCGCACGCCCGACGATCTGCAGCAGCAGGCCGAGCTGCTCGCCGCCGCGCTCCCAAAGTCCTCGGTCATGCTCGCCGGCACCGTCGCACACCATGTGCATTGGGTCACGAACGCGCCGGTTGTGGCTCTCCCGAACGAGCTGCACGGTGTCTCGGCGGGCGGAGTCGTCAGCGCGGACGCGGACGGCGCCTCGCTCGCACCGCGCGCGACCGGTGACGTGATCGACGCGTTGCGCGCGATCGCCGCGCGCGAAGCCGAATCACACGCGGCCGTCTACCTCTCGAGCGACGCGATCGATTGGCTCCAGTGGCGCTTCGGCGTCTCACCGACAGAGCTTCCGGTCGATCGCGCGGGCTCCATTCTCGTCAGCCAAGAGCCGCTGCTCTACCTCGTCCCCGTGCTCGTACCCGTACCTATCGAGCCCGAGACCACCGACGAACGACCGGACTGACAGCGCTCACGAGCGGGATCACCGCGCGCCCCCGCGCTACAATCCGCGCATGACGACCGATGCCAACGACCAGGCTCGCGCGCTCGCGGCTTTCATCGACGCCTCCCCATCTCCGTTCCACGCGTGTGCCACGGCCGCGGCGAAGCTGAACGACGCCGGCTACCGCGCGCTGCGCGAGAACGAGCGCTGGGCGCTCACGCCGGGGTCGTACTACGTCGTCCGCGGCGGAAGCCTCGTCGCCTGGACGATCCCGAGCGCGGCCAAGGCGCCCGGCGGGTTTCGCATCTTGGGCGCACACACGGACAGCCCGAACCTGCGCATCAAGCCGCGACCCGATGTGAAGAGCGCCGGCGTAAGGCAGCTCGGCGTCGAAATCTATGGCGGCGTACTCCTGAACTCGTGGCTCAACCGCGATCTCGGCCTATCGGGACGCGTGTGGGTGCGCGGCGACGGTCCGACCGAGCGTCTCGAGCACCTCTTCCGCGTCGATCGAGCGCTGCTCTGCGTTCCGCAGCTCGCGATCCACTTGCAGCGCGAGATTCGCACCGAGGGGCTACGGCTCGACGCGCAACGACACATGGCGCCGATGTGGGGACTCGGGCGCGGAGACGAGCGCGGCTTTCTCGACGTCGTCGGCGCCGAGATCGGCGTCGCGCCGGACGACATCCTCGCGTGGGATGCGATGTGCCACGACCTCCTGCCCAGCTCGTTGCTCGGCACAGGCGAGGAGTTCCTCGCGGCGCCGCGACTCGACAACCTGTGCTCATGCCACTGCTCGCTCGAGGCTTTGCTCGACGCCGACGCCGCATCCCGGAAACACGTGTCGGTCGTCTCGCTGTTCGATCACGAGGAGGTCGGCAGCGGGTCGGCGCGCGGCGCGCGTAGCCCGTTGCTCGGTGACGTGATCGAGCGCGTCGTGCTCTCGCTCGGCGGCGACCGCGAGGACTACCATTGCGCGATCGCGGACTCGATCTGCGTATCGGCGGACATGGCGCACGCGACGCACCCGAACTACGTCGAGCTCCATGAACCCAACCACCACCTCGCGATCAACGGCGGGCCGGTCATCAAGCTGAACGCCAACCAGAGCTACGCGACGGAGAGCGAGACCGAAGCCGTGTTCCAGCGCGCCTGCGAGGCGGCGGACGTTCCGTATCAGAAGTGGGTCAACCGCACGGACCTCGCGTGCGGGTCGACGATCGGGCCGGCGACGGCCGCACGCCTCGGCATACGGACGGTCGACGTCGGCAACCCACAGCTCTCGATGCACTCGGCGCGTGAGATCTGCGGCGCATTCGACCCGGACTTCCTCGTCCGCGCGATGGCTCGCTTCCTCGACTGAGACATCTCTGCGCGATGGACCGAAACGGAAGACCCGAGTGCCACCGCTGCGCCGCCTACTTCATCACGTATGACGCGCGCCATCCGTACGGCTGCCGCACGTTCTCGGTGAAGAGCAAGCTCGCCCCGTCGATCGTCGTGCGCAACGCCTCGGGCGAAGATTGCCGCGCGTTCGAGCCGAAGGAGAAGCCGGTGCGGCGCGAGCGCGGCGGCCTGTACGGGTAGCGCTGCCTGTACCGCGAGAACCTGGCGGCTATCCTGCGGTTATGGATCTCATGCTGAAGGACAAGGTCTGCTGGATCACCGGCGCGTCGGGGGGAATCGGGCGCTCGGTCGCTTCGCACCTCGCGGCGGAGGGTGCGCTGCTGGCGGTGCACGGCAATCGTTCGTCGGACGCGATGCGCGCGTGGCTCGACGAACAGGACTTCAAGGACCGCGCGATCGCGGTCGAGGCCGACGTACGCGACGCGGATCAGCTGGAGGCGTGCGCCGACGCGATCGTCGAGCGCTTCGGGCGCATCGACGTGTGCGTCGCGAACGCCGGCGTGTGGCCCCAGGGCGACCACGCACTGGACGAGTTCTCCGTGTCGCGACTGCGCGAGACGATCGACGTCAACCTCGTCGGTTCGTTGCTCACCGCGCGCGTGTTCATGGCGAAGCTGCGCGCCTGCGCCCCGCGCGCCGACGGACACGGTGCGGCGCTCACGTTCATCGGGTCCACGGCCGGGCGCTTCGGCGAACGCGGCCACGCGGACTATGCGGCATCGAAGGCCGGGCTCATCGGCGGGATGCTGTCGCTCAAGAACGAGGTCGTGCGGATCGATCCGCATGCGCGCGTCAACGTCGTCGAGCCGGGCTGGACGGTGACGCACATGGCGAAGCCGGCGCTCGACGTCGAGGGCGCGGTCGAGGGAGCGACCCGCACGATGGCGCTCCGCCAACTCGGGCGCGCCGCCGACATCGCGCGCACGGTGACGTGGCTCTCGTCGCCCTACGCCGCGTCGCACGTCACGGGTCAGGTCGTGACCGTCGCGGGGGGGATGGAGGGGCGCACGCTCTGGTCGCCGGAAGAGCTCGACCGCGAAGCCATCATGGCGCGCCTCCAGCGCGACTGACGGAAACGGAGAAGCCGCGCCCGATCCCCTGCGATCGAGCGCGGCTCCCTTCTGCCGGCGGGCGCTCCCTACTTCGCGCGGTCGACGCGCACGACCAGGAGCACGGGCTCCGCGCCGGACGCCCCGAGCACGGTGTAGGCTCCACCGCGGAACGACGTGTCGGTCGAGAGCAACGTCTCACCGCCGTTCGGTCCGATCGAATCCAAGCGGCACGAGCGCGCACTCACGGATCCCGACTCGGAGTCGTAGGCGACGGGAGTGAAGGTGAACTCGTAGCGGACGCCATCGGCAGTGCGCGTACTCACGGACACCTTGCGTTCCGGCACGATCCCCGCACGCACGATCGCGAGCCCGGCGGACTCGAAGCGCATGTCGGGAAGCAGCGCCGAGAGATCCCGCGCGAGTTCCGCCGGCACGTTCGAATCGGCGGAGGACTTGGTCACCTTCAGGAGCATGCACGTCACTTGAACCTGCGGTTCGGGTACGTCGATCGCGGCAAGCGCCGCCTCGATCGCTGCGATCCCCTCGGCCGTGTCGTGCAGCACGAGCAAGCGCTGCGCTTCGACCAAGGTCACGTTGACTCCGATGCTCTCCGTGAACACCGTGAGGGGTGCGAGCGCCTTGAAGGCGTCCGCGACGTCGACGTGCCTCGGCCGATAGGTAGCCATCGCGTAGCTCGCGGACGCGCGCCCGATCGCCGCCTTCGCGTCCAACTTGACGAGCGCCTTTCGAAGTCGCGCCGTGTTCGCCGCTGTGTCGTAGAGAATGATCTCGTCGCCGAGGACCGCGAGGTTCGAAACGGGGTTCGAGCGCCCGCGCTCCTCGACGTAGAAGCTGCGGCCGAGCATGGAGAGCGCCAGCTTGTAGAGATCGAACGCGTCCACGTGGCTCGGCGCGTAGTGCTCGAGCACGAGATCGGAGGCGCTCACCATTGAGTTGGTGTCCGCGTCCTGCGCCGCGACGGTCGAGGGAGAGAACGCCAGCGCGAGGCCGGCGAGGAGGATTGCTTTCTTCATCTGGTTTCCTTTGGAGTCCTGCCTGAGCTCACCCGGATCATGAGCCCGTCACGAGGACGAGCGTCACGCTGCCCGAGCGCCATTCGATGTTGTTCGCGCCGACGGAGACGAGTTCGGGCTGCGCGTGTTCGCCGTTGCCCTCTTCGCCTGCGCCCGCTTCGACGCCGTCCTCGGTCGCGACGCGGTCGCGCGGCTCGGGGACGCCGGTTCGCTCGCGCGCCGCGTACCATGCGACGAAGAGGAAGCCGGCGGCGGCGGCGGTGATCGCCGCAGCGACCCACGCGGGTCCGCCGAAGCTCGGGCGCAGCACGGGGGCGCGCTCCGGCACGCGGATTGGCGGAACTTCGAGGTCCCTCCACGCGCCGCGCATCCACTCGACCCTCGCGCGGGTGACCGCGTCCTCGTCGGCGAGGTCGTCCGCCCGCTCGGGAGTCGGCGCGGTTCGCCAGACCGCCCGCAGGTCGTCGAGCGGCAGTTCCTCTTCGGACCGGAATGGCTCGTGCTCAGACATGCTCGCCCCCGATTGCGCCGTCCGGAAGGCGTTCCGCGAGGATCCCGCGCAGCCTTCGACGCGCGAGCGTGAGGAGCGTGCGCACCGTGCTCTCGGTCACATCGAGGCACGCCGCGACGTCGCGCGTCGAGCGCTCCTCGAGGTCGCGCAACACGAAGACTTCGCGCTCGCGCGGCGTCAAGTCCGCGAGCGATGCAGTGAGGATCTGTTGCACCTCACGCCGCTCGAGCTCTTCGACGGGCTCCGCGCGCGACGCATGCTCGCGCCCGTCGTCACGCATCTCGCGCACTTCGGCGGCACCGGTGTGCGCACGATTGCGCGCCTCGTTGCGGCGCATCCGGTCGCGGCATTGGTTCAGAACGACCGTGTCGCGCCACGTGCGGTACGGCCGATCGGGATCCCAGCCTTCGAGTTTGTCGAGCAAGTGGAGCATCGCGTCCTGCGCGACGTCCTCCGCTTCCGCCGCGTCGGCCAGGAATCCGAAGCACAGCCGGTACACGTCCGGGTGTTCGCTGCGGAACCAGGCGTCGACGGCCTCGGGCTCGCCCGACGCCGCTCCTCGCAGCAGCGCGAGGCCGGGCGTCTTTCGAGCGGTAGGGTCCATCGCTTGGTTGCCCTACCTACGCGCGCCGCCCGAAACGCGCCGAAGCGTCGCTCTCGATTTCTCGCTCACCCGCGAGAGACCGCTCTCAGGGCGAGATATTCCAGTGGTCTTCCTCCTGCTCCACACGCGAACTGCGCGTGTAGAGGAGCAGCACCAAGAATCCCACGAGCAACGCGGCGATGACGGCGAGCGGCGCCCAGAAGGGCAGCGGGCCGATCGTGAGCCGCTGCCGGATCTCGGCGTTGCTCTCCGTGCCGGCCACGAGCTTGAGCGCCCACGCGAACAGCGTCACGACATAGATCGCCCAGTAGTTCCGTAGGAAGCGCGCGCGAAGGGCCTCGAGGCGCGAGATCTTGAACGCCGGGTGGAACATGTCCTCCGCTACGAGCAAACCCCAGTGCCGCTCGGGGCTCGTGGGATCTCGGCGCAGGATCGGGCCGTAGAAGTTCTCCTCGATCTTCCGCACGCGCGAGTACCAGATGTCGGCGAAGCGATAGCGGCGGGACTCGTACGCCCAGAACACGGTGATGAGCGCCATGCCGATGAGGAGCACGGCGTGCGAGTGCGGCTCGTTGCTGCCAAACGAGATCGACAGGAGACCGGCCGTGGTCAGCACGGCCCAGTTGGTCGTGTTGTCCAGCCGCATCCGCCAGGACGTCGCGCGATAGAGCTCGCCGCGATAGAGGTGGACGATGGCAGCGATGTACTCGGCGCGGGGAAGCGGGGTGCTTTCGTAGTCGGCCTTTCTCTCGGTCGTCTCGCCGGGCGGAGTCGTCATGCGCCCATGGAACGGATCCGGCACGGTCCTGTCCAGCGCGCCCAAGGCCGCGGCCGGAGATTCGCCAGAAGCGTGGACAAACGCTGGAGTCGCGCGCGGCGACGAGCAAGATGCGGCCCATGGGCCAAGAGGAACCGAGCGCCGAGGCACTGCCGCAGGGGACGGAAACAGCGCTCTCGACGCCCGCGCTCGAACCGTCTTCTACACCCGCTGCGACCGGAACACCGGGACCGGCCGACATCCAGGAGGGCGTGGACGCTTCCCCGTTCGCGGACCGGCTGCTCGACCAGCTATTCGCGGACACGTCGTTCGATCCGCGCGTCCAGGCCCTGCTCATCGTCGTCGGCGCGTGCGTGCTCGCGAAGATCGCCGATTGGATTCTGACGCGCGTACTGCGCCAGCTCGCCGGCAAGACGCGCGTGGAGATCGATGACGAGATCGTCGACCTCCTGCACGCGCCGCTGCTCCGTTCGATGGTCGCGCTCGGCTTCGCGCTCGCGCTGCACCCCCTCGCCGTCGGCGACCAATTCCTGGTCGGGGCGCAGCGCGTGTTGTTCACGGTAGCGATCGTCGCCTGGGTTCCATTCGCCTTCCGCGCGAGCTCGCTCTTGATCCGGGCCGCGAGCACCGACCCGCACCACTTTCGCGCGATCGAGCGACGGACGTATCCGCTCTTCAATAACCTGGCGAAGCTCGTCCTCTTCGCGGCGTTCGTCTACTGGATCTTCATCGAGATCTGGAACGTCGACCCCGCCGGGTTCCTCGCCTCGGCGGGGATCGCCGGACTCGCGATCGGCTTTGCCGCACAGGACACGCTGTCGAATCTCTTCGCCGGCGCATTCATCATCGCCGACGCGCCGTATCGCGTCGGCGACTTCATCACGCTGGACTCGGGCGAGCGCGGCGAAGTGCGATACATCGGCTTGCGCTCGACGCGTTTGCTCACGCGTGATGACATCGAGATCTCGATCCCGAACTCGGTCATGGGAGCGGCGAAGATCACGAACGAGTCGGGCGGACCGTCACCGAAGCACCGCATTCGCGTGAAGGTGTCCGCGGCCTACGGGTCCGATGTGGACCTGGTGCGCAAGGTGCTGCTCGAAGCGGCCGGGGCCGAGGAGTTGTTCGAGGCCGACCCCAAACCGCGCGTCCGCTTCCGTTCGCTGGGCGACTCGGGACTCAACTTCGAGCTGCTCGGCTGGATCCGCACGCCGATCGTGCGTGGCCGGACGCTCGACAAGCTGTACACCGCCGTCTACAAGCGCTTCGCCGCGAGCGGAATCGAGATCCCCTACCCCAAGCGCGACGTCTACGTGCACCAGGTCAAGGACGACGCCTAGCGAGCCGTCCGCAAACGAACGCGCCCCGGTACTCCTTCGCAGGAGCGACGGGTCGCATTCGTTTGCGGCCTCGTGTTCGTGCGTTCAGCCGGTGAAGGCCTCGTCCGAGAGGTGCTCCTTCTTCTCCTCGACGTCCTTCCAATCGTCGGCGTCGTCGAGCGCGTCTTTCTTCGCGTCGATCTCGGGCCAGTCCTCGGCCAACTTCGCGTTGATCTCGAGATAGTCGCTCCACTTCTCCGGCAGGTCATCTTCGCTAAAGATGGCCTCGGTCGGGCACTCGGGGACACACGCGCCACAATCGATGCACTCGTCCGGATGGATGGCGAGGAAGTTCACTCCCTCGCGAAAGCAATCGACGGGGCACACGTCCACGCAGTCGGTGTACTTGCACTTGACGCAGGGTTCGGCGACGACGTAGGTCATGACGATGAGTTCCTGATCGGCGAGGGTCCAACGACCGGCGACCTCCGCCGGCAGCTCGGGCATTATGCCGGGCCCGCGCCCCGGCTCCAGTCCGACTTCTCGGAATCCACGCCAGCGCGGAACGCGTCGCGAGCTCGATCGGTGGCGGAATGATCAGTCGAACAGGCCGCCGAGGATTCCGCCCAGGACGTCCCCGAGCGAGTCCGCGATCAGAAACGCGCCGACCGTATCCCAGTCGCCGCCGCGTGAGTGACCGATCACGGGAGTGTGCGGCGGAAGGCGGCGGGCGCCGAGCGCGTCTCGCACGTCGAAGGGCCGCTCGACGTCCGCGCGCGATCGAACGAACGCCACGATCGACTCGAGCTCCTCGCCGTCGAACCAGACCCCATGCGAGCGGCAGTAGTCGATGACGACCCGGCTCGGGAGATCCTTGTAGCGAAACATCTTGCGCACCATCTGCTCACCGCAACCCGGGCAGTTGATGTAGAAGACGCGGCGCTCGGGCTCGGACGCGCGCACTGGCACTTCAACGGATCGGTCCTCGAGCACGACGTCAGGGCGCTCCTGCGCGCGCTTGCAGATCGACTCGAAATCCTCGCGCTTCACCCAGAGTCCGGAACAGTCGGCGCACTCGATGACGCTCGACGCTCCGAGCGAACGCAACATGAGCCCGCCCTCGCAACGCGGACAGACGCGCCCGTCCGGAATCGCGGTGAGCGCCTGCGGAGCGATCTCGACTCCGCACGACGGGCAGTGCTTCGCGTCGGTCTCGATGCGCTTGAAGCAACTGGGGCAGAGCGTCGACTTGGCGTCGGCCTCCGACAGCTCGGACGCACAGTACGCGCACTGCGTTTGGCCGGGTTCGATCCGCCCGCCGCAGTTGGTGCACTTGCGCGCCTGCACCGAGAGTTCCTGCGCGGGGTTGACCTCGAAGATCGACTCACACACGCAGCGGACGCGATCTCCGACGGCAAGGTGCGAGACGACGTATTGGCGGTTGTAGGACGAGCAGGCTTGGAGAATCATCGGCGAATGGAAGTCTATCAGCGCTTCTACGCGATCGTGGACTCGATCCCGAAGGGCCGGGTCGCCACCTACGGGCAGGTGGCGCGCATCGCCGGCCTGCCGCGGCACGCACGGCACGTCGGGCACGCGCTCGGCGCGCTTCCGAAGGACACGCAACTGGCCTGGTTCCGCGTGCTGAACAGCAAGGGCGAGATCTCCCCGCGACCGTCGGCCGGATACGTGGAACAGAAGCGCAGGCTGCGCGCGGATGGTGTGCGCGTCGACGCCCGCGGACGCGTGGATCTGAAGCGCTTCCTCTGGGACGGCGCCTGATCTCGATCGGCGCCGGGCGCGCGTCCTTGCCGCGCGCCCGTCGATTGGGCCTACTGCTCGAGTGAAGCGCGCCGCCGCCTTACCCATCGGATTGCTCGCCCTCGGAATCGCATCGTGCCTGGCGAAAGTGCGTACCGTTCCGCTGCACTATCCCCCGCTCGTATCAGATCCACATACGGCGCCGATCGCCTCCTCCGACGAGACCGGGGGGCGCGCGCTCCCGACCGTCGCCGTCGGGACCTTCGAGGATCGGCGCAGCTGGTCACGCATCGGCGAGACACGCAGCTCGTGGGGTTTTCATCACACCCGGATCGAACCGGCGGAGACGCTCGACGGATGGGCGCGCGGGGCGATCCTCTACGAGCTCGCCAACCTCGGATTCGATGCAACCCTGGTCGAGTCCGACGCGGCGAGCGCATTCGACCTCTTGATCGACGGCCGCATCCGCAACGCGTTCGTCTCGCGCCGCTTCTATCTCGAACCACGGATGAAGCTGACCGCGTTCATCCGCTGCGCGTGCCATCGGCGCATCCTGGAGCGACTCGTCTTCGAGGAGTCGGCCAGCTACGACCGAGACGCCGACGGGCGTCACGCCGAAGCGCTCAGCCGCTTGCTCGAACGAGCGACGCGAGCAATCGCAGCGGCGGCGACGCGCAGCACCGCGTGCGAAGCCCTCAGCGAATCGTGAAGTCGACGCGCCGCGTGAAGCTGCCTCGCCCGGCGCGCCGAACGAACCCGAAGGCCTGGAACGACACGCGCATCCCGTAGAGGATCGATGCGTTCGGAATGGCGATGTTGTGGGACGCCGGCAACACGCCCCTGCCGAACACGATGTGCGGCGGGCCGATGAGAACCGCTCCGAACGGAGGACGCTCGATCTCGCCGATCCGAATCGCGCCGGCGAGGATGTAGTTCAAGTCGGCGAACGCATTGACGTGGACCGTGAACGAGCCGCCGAGCCGCGGCTTGCCCTCGACGTCAAGCGTGACGACGTTGTATTCGTCCCAGCCAATGTCAACGCGCTCGACTCCGTCACCGTCTCCGTCGAGCGCGCGAGGATCGAGATCCCAGTCGGTGCCGATGGACCGGCGGCTCGGCGAGCCGGCGTCGACGAGCGGCGACTGGTGCATGAGGTGGAATCCATGCCACAGCGGCCGGGTGTCGAGCATCCCTTCTCCGAACGAGACCGGACCGCTTCCGGCCACCCTCGGTAGCCCACCCTCCACGTTCGAGTAGGCGAACGTCACACTGCCGCCGTCCGCGTAGACCTCCGGACCGAGGTCCGCGGAGTCATTCCAGAAGATCGTGTCGGTGAACGTGCCTTGGGTCTCCACCAGATGCATCGCTCCGCCCTCTCCCGGCGTGCCCGAAACACCGGGAATTACCACAAGCCCGCGCATGCTGCGGTTGCCGCTGAACGTATTCGACGATCCGACGATGGTCGACTTGACGGCGCAAATGCCGCCGCCGGCATTGCTCGACTCGTCGGTCGCGGCGTTGTTGATGATCAGGTTGCCGATCAGTTCGACGGTCGAGAACTGAGCGAAAATCCCCGCCCCTTCGCCACCGCCGTAGTCCGCGAACACATCGTTGCCGCGGATGATGTTGCGCTCGATCTTGGGCGACGAGTTCGAGATGTAGAGCCCGCCACCGGCGCCCATGCCCGGGTAGCACGTGTTTCTCTCGATGAAGTTGCCGACCACGTGGGGGCTCGCGTTTCCGACGATGTAGACGCCGCCGCCACCATTCACCGCACCGTTGAGCCGAATCCGGTTTCCCTCGATGGTCGGCGACGCGCCGTCGACCACGATGCCGTGCTCGTTCGCGCCGGTGATATGAAAGCCGCGTAGAAGCGCGCCCTGACCTTCGCCCTGATCGAACGTCACGCCAACATCGACCGCCTGGATCTTCGTGTTCGAGGGGCCCTCGAAACTGATGACCATGACCTCCTTGCCCTCGAAGCTGACGTCCGTGTACGTGCCGGGGTACACGAGAACGATGTCGCCATCGCTCGCTGCGCCCACCGCGGATTGGATCGAGCAGAAGGGAGTCGTGATCGAACCGTTGCCCGGACTCGGGCAACCGTCATCATCAACGAACCAGGTGGTCTGAGCGGAGCCGACCTGGACGAGACCGGCGAGCAGTACGACGCGAAGGGCAAGCGAACGGGTACGAAGACACAACATCGATTCCTCTTCAGGGAGGCGAAGACAACTTCCAGTAACTGGGGAGCGGGCGAAGGAGGGGGTCGAGCGATTCTAGTCAGCGCTCTAAAATCTGCTGCGATACGCGCCAAAATCGCCCCCGGAACCCGACCCGGAGCGTCAAAGTCGGGTACCTTGCCCCCCACGCGTTGGGTCGGCCCCCCGCCCCTCCGCTCCGGCGGTGAAGGAGTTCAAGAGCTTTCGCGATCTGAAGCGCACGTCCGGCGAGTCCGAGGCAGCTGACGACGCGCCCGAGAACGAAGCGGGCGACGCTTCCGACGGCGGCTGGACGCTCGAATCCGCGGACGGAACGCGCGGCGGAGGAGATTCTGCCGCGGACGAGGGCACCCAGGGCCGGATCCATTCCCGGCCCGACGGCTTCGGCGCGATGGACGCGGGACCGCCCCCTTATCGAGACCTCGAGTCCGATGAGATGCACCTGCTCGCGTCGTTCCGGGTCCGCACCCTGTTCCCGAAGGACGTTGCCAATGAGATGCGCGACCTCCCGCCCGATCCCGCCCCGGCGGACTTCGCCGAGCGTCTCGACCTGCGCGGCGAGGCGATCTTCACGATCGACGGGGACGACGCAAAGGACTACGACGACGCGATCTCGATCCGGCGCCTGACGCCGGAGCAGGACGGCGACGAGCATCGCGGCGTCGAGGTCGGCGTCCACATCGCCGACGTTGCGCACTACGTCCGTCCGGGCACGGCGCTCGATGGTGAGGCGCTCGCGCGAGGGACGAGTGTCTACCTGCCCGACCAGGTCGTACCGATGCTCCCCGAGGAACTCTCGAACGGCCTGTGCTCGCTCGTTCCGAAGCGCGACCGACTCGCGTACTCCGTGTTCATGCGCTTCGACGACTCGGGCAAGCGCATCGACTCGCGCGTCGCCAAGACCGTGATCAACAGCGTGCGGCGGAACACCTACTCCGAAGTACAAGCTTTGCTGGACGGCGAGGACGGCGTACCGAACGACCTCGCCCCACTCGAACCCGACCTGCGACTCTTCGAGCGCTGGACCAAGACGCAGCAGAAGTTGCGCGACGCGCGCGGGTCGCTGCGCATCAACTCGCGCGAGCGCAAGTTCGTCTTCGACGACGCGCACGAAGTCGAGGCGATCGTCGACGCGAAGAAGTACTTCTCGAACACCCTGATCGAGGAGACCGCACTCGCCGCGAACCAGGCGGTCGGCGATCTCTTTCGCCAGCGCGGGCTGCCGACGATCTACCGCGTCCACCCCGAGAAGGATCCCGAAGAGATCGAGGCGGTGGCCGAAATGCTCGCCGAGCACGGCATCCGCATCCCGAAGAAGGAGCGCCTGACCGGCCGTGACATCGGACGTCTGATTCGCGCCGCGCGCGTGCGCCCCAACGCCGAAGTACTGATCCAGCGCATCATGGGGCTCGTTGAGCGCGCCTTCTACGAGGTGCGCGACCACGAGGACGTGGCGGAGCACTTCGGTCTCGCCCGCGAGGCGTACCTGCACTTCACGTCGCCGATCCGCCGCTACCCCGACCTAATGGTCCACCGTTGGCTGTGGGCAATCGAAAGTCGCGGCGAGGAGGCGGAGAGCGAGCTGCGCACCGAGGAACTCGTCTCCGACCTGAACGACACCGCGGCCCACGCGTCGATCCAGGCAGAGGTCGCGCAGATGGCCGAGCTCGCGATCGGCGACCTGAAGGTGTGCCAATACCTCGAGCCACACATCGGCGAGAAGCTCGATGCCCGCATCACGCGCCTGTCGCCGGCGGGCATGGAGGTGCTCCTCACCGACTACAACGTGAGTGGCTTCCTTCCGATGCGCTCCCTCGGCGACCGACCGAAGCTCAAGGGACCGACCGTCACGGTGCAGGCCGGACGTCGCTCGCTCTCGTTCTCGGAGGGTCGCCCGGTCCGCGTGCGCATCAAGGACGTCGACTTCCTGCGGCTGTCCGTGATGCTCGAGCTCGAGAGCTAGTCACGGGCATGGCTCCCGGCGCGGCGTCAGCCACGCAGCGCGCGGACAACGGCACGCACCGCGTTCTCGTCGGTCGAGGCGAAATCCCCCGAGGCGCCTGCCGCGGGCGCGCGGCCGTGAACTTCGCGCGCGCCCGTCGCCTCTACGATGCGGCGCACGTTGCCGGCGCGGACGCCGCCGCCGACGAGGATGACCGTTGCGGCGGCCGCGCGCTCGGCGCGTTGGACCAGGGTCGCGAGCATCTCGAGCCCGTCCTCCGCGTTGCCCGGGTGACCGCCGGTCAGCACGCGCGCGATGCCCAGCTCGATCGCGATGTCCAGCGCTTCGACCAGATTCGGCGTTTGGTCGAAGGCGCGATGCAGCGCCACGTGGAGCGGTTGCGCGAGCTCGATGAGCTCGCGCATCCGCTCCACGTCGATCTCACCGTTCCCGCGCAGGACGCCGAGCACGACTCCGTCGAGCTCAGCGTCCTGCGCGGCGCGGATGTCCGACCGCATCGAATTCAGCTCCGCTTCGGAGTAAACGAAGTTCCCCCCGCGGGGTCGCACGATCGCGACGACACGCAGCGCGGCAGGCGCCCCTGCGACTTGCGCCGCGCTTCGCGCCGCGCGCATCGCAGCGG